>CM030363.1:226929172-226948583 GCA_017893485.1 Hemerocallis citrina | reverse complement strand
CTCCACAAATGAAACGAAAAAAATAACATAAAGTAAATGGATTACAAACATAAATATGAGATCCCTCCAACAAAGCCCCGGAAGGTGGGATCTTCGGTCAGTGGATGGATGGAACTACTCCAGAGTCGGCCTAATCTCAACATTCTCATCATCGTACTCCTCCACCTAGAAGGCTCAGGCAATCCTCTCTCTCGGTCCCGCTGCAGCTACTGTGGCCCAAAAGGAAAGATGCATAATATGAGTTAAAATGCCAGAAATACTATTACTAGTCACACGAATGTAAAAGTTATTTCTATCAAGGCAAAGGACTGAGGTTGTGGTGGTTATAGCGATGTACCAAGCTTTCCTCATTTCATTTCTCTCCGCAAAGAACTTGTAACACCCTAGATTTGATTTATGAGATTTTTTAATGATTTTACTTGTTTTGCACGTATGATTTCATTTGTGTAATTTTTCGTATAAAATATTTTTATAATATTTGTTCTCCCTTATTTTTTCAAAAATTATTTTCTTTTAAAGCCTAATTAAAATCTAAAGCCCAAATTTTCTTTTAAGCTCACATTATTAATTAATTATTTTAATTATTTAAACCCATGATTAAATTGGCCCATTAGTGAGCCAATTTAACTTATTTCTCTTTTAAAACAATTTAACTTGTATTGTAGACTCTTGTTATGAACAAATAAATTTTTATGCACATGTACACTTGTAAGGAGGGGTTACTAGTTGGCACGTGCAAGTACTAGGGTGTGCATTGCACACCTTTACCTAGGCTGAATTGTGATGGAGGGATGTGGGAGAGATGGAAGTGGTGGAGAGGTGGTTGTGTATCTTGGGTAGTTTTTATAACTCCCTAGTTCATCTAGACCATGGATCTTTAACCATTTGATCACATCCTAGCTCTACATTCACCCCAAAAAATTGTATAAATATCCCTCTCTATACTCTTCATTCTCACACTTAGAATTTTTGAAAGTAAAGAATAGAAAGAAAAGAAAGAGAAGTAATTTGAGTGAGACAAAAGATTGAGAAGTTGTGAGATTGTGTGCTATTTTGTTCTTCATCCAAGGAGGAGGCCGGACTACACTAGGGGGCAAGGCTCGGGTTGCGGCATCATTAGGAGGAGAAGCTTTTTGGTGGCTTGATTTAGGAGAAGACGGCTTCGCTCGATCGTTGTAGGAGATCATTAGGAATTTGTTTGTTTTTCTCTCCGTCAAAGGTGGGTGGTTCTCTTACACTTCTAACTAGGTTCATGCTGGAGTATGGTTGATGCATTTGAAAAGAGACAGTTATTCTAGCCATATATTTAAGACAAATTAGAATGCTTGATTGTGTGTGAAAAGAATGATAATTAGTTGCAAATTTTGATAGTTAGTTTAATTTTGACATTTCTACCATGCTTTAATTGATGATTTGTGCTATACCAAGGAGACATGATCGTATGCTTAATTGGTTTGAAATGTTAATCATGCTTAGTGGTGAATTTGCTATTTCAATGGTTAAAAATGAGAAAAAATGGATTTTTGTTACTGAAATAATTAAGTAATATTAATAGTCATAATAAGAAGGAAATACGAGAAGTTTGAATGTCAATTTACAAAAGAAACGACTTTGGTTGTACATTTTTGAAATTGTAGACAAATTTGTAGTCAAATAGAAAAAGTGATGTTTTTATGTCAAAAATCAAGATTTAATTTACTGATATGTTAGAAATGTATAAAAGTTATGTTCTGAAATTTTTGAAATAAAATGGAGAAGAAATGAAATTAAAATTAGTTATTTTTCATAAAAGGTTCAATGAACCGAAACTAAGATCAAACCCCCTAAAAACCCAATTCATATAAGTTGGCCACTTAGCCTATTTGGTTAGTGGGTGTGTTGGGCGCGCTTACTATAGCGTGGGTTCTGGCCTTGGTCTCAGGTTCGAAACCGAACAAGCGACCTTTTCATTTTATTTTCTTTTGGAGAAATCCGAACTCGAGATTGGACTCAAATGAATCCGAACCATCCTTGTGACGTGGTTGCGCTCTGTCCCTTTGGTTAGTGCGTGCGCTGGCTTTTTTTGTGGTCGCTGGTTCGAAACCCGAACTCAGCAAAGTGAAAACTTTTGGTCTTTTTAAGTTTTTTTGGGTGATTTGTGACTTTAAAAATTCGAGAAAAATCCTATAATTGTTATAAAAATATGTAGACTTCATGAAAAATAATTGTACACTATTTCGACTTGATTTAAATAGCGTGAGAGGAAAAGTTGAGTAGAACCTTATAAAAATCGATATTTTGCACAAGTACAAGTATAAAAGTGACTTTTAGAGTTATGCTAGATTTATAAAAAGGGGATTTTGTGTAAAAAGAACTTGGAGTGTGTTTCATTAAGAATTTTTTTATTATTTTGGGTAATGTGTGCTTTGAAAAGTAAATGAGAAATATGATTTTTGAAATTTGGAGGAAAAGAAATAATCGTACGGAAACTAAGACTTATTGTGGTTGAATGAGAATGTTATGAATTGAATTGGAACATTGAATTATTGGAAAGAATGGAAATCATGTTAATTGTGAAAAAGAACTACATGAGTATGAGAACTCAAATATTGTGATTATGAATTGAAATTGAGAACTAGAGTGTAGCTAAGCCTCATACCGGCATCGGAAAGAAATATATTGAAATTAAATTTGAAATGAAACGACCAAGATTTGGGTCATGTGATATAAATGGTTGAGACCGGTATAGTGGAAAGGCTAATTCTAAAGAATTGATTTTGTTCATGATTCAAATAACTAAGAACTTATAGTGAAGACGTGATGAAAATAAAAGAAAAACACGAGTATGAGGGCCTCGGTAGGGATGGCAACTGGGCCGGGTCAACCGGCGACCCACCCGCGACCCGGCCCGCTTAGCTTCTTGGCAGGTTCGGGTCGAACCCAGTGAACAGTACCGGGTCGACCCAGATCGCAATTAAGGCGAATTAAACTCGCAAAACTCGGCCCAACTCGCAAATTCAACCCGCTAACCCGCGGGTTCTGACCCGTTCGACCCGTGACGGGTCGACCGTTGACCCGCGGGTCGAACGGTCGAAATTCCTCCCGTTGCGCTAGGGATGGCAACTGGGCCGGGTCAACCGGCAACCCACCCGCGATCTGGGCCGCCAACCCGGCCCGCTTAGCTTCTTGGCGGGTTCGGGTCGAACCCGGTGAACAGTACCGGGTCGACCCGGGTCGCAATTAAGGCGAATTAAACTCGCAAAACCCGGCCCAACTCGCGAATTCAACCCGCTAACCCGCGGGTCGACCCGCGGGTTCCGACCCGTTCGACCCGTGACGGGTCGACCGTGGACCCGCGGGTGTACGGGTCGAACGTTCGACCCGTGACGGGTCGACCGTTGACCCGCGGGTCGAACGGTCGAAATTCCTCCCGTTGCGCGCTGCTGCTGCGCTCTGTCTGGGACAGAGCCGTTGGGGGGTTATTTTTTTTGTTTTTTTTTTGTTTTTTCCCACTTATTTAGCCTATAAATATCCCCAAAAATTTCATAAAAAATCACACCTCACTCTCTTACTCTCTCTACTGTTATACATCATTTGTAAAGAATTTTTGAACAATTGTAGTATTCATCAAACAAGTCTACAGGGAAGCATATACACGATCAAATTTCGGTCGTATCGGAATCAAAATTCAACGTCTTCAATGTCTTCAACTCTCTTCAACCCTCGTCAAATCTACTTCAACCTCTTCTCAACTATTCAATTGCGGAATCGGCAAAGCGCTCCTCCATCTTTTCTATTGTATTCTTATTTTAACGGTTTTTTTTACATGCGCGTATTCCACGGTGAACGGTATCAAAATATCTCTATCTCTCTCGTTAATTTTTTTTTGCGTTGTAGTTAAAATTATTGTTCGTTTTTTGAACTTCTCTATCTCAACCCTCTTGTTTTTTAGATTTTTTTTGTACAATTCACCGCTCCTACATTGTATATTTTTTTTTTACATACTTTAGCACATTACTACATTATGTCTAGATCACGCGGTAGCGATCGTAGCGGACAAGATTCCTTCCTCTTCACGTAGGCCACCAATTGTCCCAACTAGTGAGCCCGCACAAGATTACATTGATCCTATTATGGAACAATGGGGTACACACGACGATGTTGTAGGTGACATACAATTAGAAGAAGAACAACAACAACAACAACAAACCAAAACCACACAACCCCGTAGTAGTAGGAAAAGTAGAGGAGAAACTAGCGATTGGCATAAGTTTTATGATTATATCCCGGACGAACATACTCCGGGTATAGGTTTGAAAGTGTGTAAAACATGTAGTAAAACATACAAATTCAAGAGGGCTGACGGCACCGGTACAATTAGTAGGCACAACCAACATAATCATAAAGAACTTCTTGATCAAATACAAGGCCAACAAAAAATCAACCCTAGGACCGGTCAAGTTGATAGCCACCCTTATGATTCCGAACTTGTTCGTCGGGAAATGGCCCGATTAGTCATTAAGGAAGAGTTACCATTTTCCTATCCCGAGAGTAGGAACTTGGAAAATTTTAATCAAACGACTTTAAACCCTCATTTTAAAAGAATTCTGAAAATACTTGCAAATCGGATTGTTTTAAAGTGTACATGGAAATGAAGGACGCTTTGATTGCAATTTTATGGAGTTTGACTTGTAGGGTTAGTTTAACTTCGGATTGTTAGACCAGTGTTAACAATATTCCAACAATGGGAATAACCTGTCATTGGATCGACAATGATTGGATTCTTCAAAAAAAAATCATATCACTTGCGGCGTTGCCGTATCCCCATAGTGGCGCTGAAATAGCAAACCATATTATAGAAATTTGTGATGTTTTTCATATTCGCAATAAAATTATGGCTATTAGTTTTGATAATGCATCTAACAACAATGTAGCAATTACTACTTTAAAATCTGTATTAAACCCTCCATCTGACAATATTTTTTATGTTAGATGTGCATGTCATATTATAAATTTATGTGTTCAAGATGCATTAAGAATAGCTTATCCATATATAGTTAAAATTAGAAATTGTGTACATTTCATTGCATTAAGTCCAAGCATTTTACAAGAATGGAAAGCTTGGTGTAAGGTTAGAAATGTTCCTTTTAGAAAATTTTCAAAGGATGTTAGACACCGATGGAATTCTACTTTTGATTTACTAAATGTTGTCACCGATTATAAAGCAGTTATAAATGATTTTTGTATCGCAAAAATATGGCTAATTTTGAAATGACTCCCCCCGATTGGTTTTATGCCGAATCTTTATTGAAAATTTTAAAACCTTTTAAAACCACAACTTTAAAATTTCCAGAAACATATAAATCTACTTCTAGTAGCATTTTTATTGAATTAGTTAGCATGATGCAAACATTTAACGAAATGTTAAATGATCCCCATGTTAGTAAGATTGTAAAACCTGCATTTCAAAAACTTTTGAAGTATTATTTTCCTCCTCCTATGTTGATTTGTGTTGCTACTGTTATGGATCCTCGTATCAAATTAGAAGGTACGAAGAATTTGATAGAAATATTTTTTGGATATTTAGAGGTAAATGTAGAATTAACAATTGATTGCGCTACTTTTTTAGTTCAGTTTGAATCTACGTTAAATAACTTGTATGATTATTATGATAGACGTTTTGCTTCTAGTAGTACAACTTCTGTAGTTAGTTCTTCTTCTGGTAGTTCTAAAGGTAAGAGTAAAAGTAGAATTGGTGATAGAACATTTAGTTTACTTGAACAAATTCAATCTAAAAAACCTAGGACTAATCAACCAAATGAATTAAATTGGTATAACCAACAAGATTCTGAGCCTTTTACTTCTCCACTAGATATTTTACAATGGTGGAAAGAACATGAACACACTTTTAGTATTCTGTCAATTATGGCTAAAGATTTACTAACTCCTCCTGTCTTTACAGTTGCTTCTAAGAGTGCATTTTCTACAAGTGGCAGGGTTCTATCTGATTACAGGAATCGATTGAAGCCCGAGGCATTAGAGATGCTCGTTTGCACAGAAGACTGGCTGAAGGCTGAAGATAGGACGCAAGGGAAAGCATTATCAAGTTCCACAAGTGGGAGCAACTCGCCCGAAGAAGAAGAAGAAGAACAACAACAACAATAGCTTTACTTGTTATGTCAAATTAGAAAACTTGTACTCAATTAAAATTGTATATAAGAAATATGTTATTGTATAAAACTTATTTGTGAATTGAATTCTTCATTTCGTTATAAATTGTTAAAATTGTATAGCTTAAATTCATATGAATAATATTTCAAAATTTGTTGTCAATTTCACTCTTTGTCTCTTTCAATCTTATTATTATTATTACGATTTTTATTGTTTATTAGTATTATTACTTACTTAGTATTATAATAATAATTATTATTTTAATTTAAGCTACCAAAAAAAAATTTGTTTTAAAAAATATTAAACGGGCCAACCCGCGGGTCGACCCGGCCCAACCCGGGTTGAACCCTAAAGGGTTCACGGGTTGGGCGGGCCACCCAAACGAAACATCAACCCGGCCCAGCCCGGATAAGAGTGCAACCCAGGCCCGGACCGGCTAAGTGTACATGCCAACCCTTACGGGTTGGGCCCGGCCCAGGCCCACTCAACCCGTTCGCCATCCCACCTCAGAGCTACGGTGTGAGAGTATTCACGTGCTGTCTTCACGATGTGTCGTGACATGACATGGATATGTCTTCAGGAGTCCGTATCGCAGGCGACGCTCTTGGGGTATTTGGTGACTGCGGGTGGTGTCATGTCCCATGACGGAGTCTGAATTGTTTATAGGTTCTTCACGATGCGTCGTGATATGATGTGGGATTCCCCTCCAAGCTGTCTGGACATGAGCTCGTACTCATAGAACATCTAGGATACTTATCATAGTTACTGAAGTAGTTTAAGTCATGATGAGGGATTGAACCCTACAAGATGAAGAACGGTTAAGGACTTGCCCTCAGACCTATGTAGTATGGGATGCATAGAATCTGAACAAGTGCGCATTAGTGTCATATAATATACATAACTGCATAAAGGACTAAGTGCACCGCACTACACGACATCTATAGGATAGCCCCTTGTAGTTCTGTTTGTGATCAAGTTTGTGATTGTTTAAGTATTTGAGAATCGTTATACTGTTTTCAGCATAGAGAGGATAGCCGTGTATAATATTTCGTCAGTTGTAAGCAACTGACGCGACCACAGTTTCTGTGCAGGATAAAGTGGTTAACAAGACTAAAGAATGCATGCTGATTAAAGAATGATTCAAGTGTTATACATTTATGTAAATTGTTGTAATTTGCTTCCGTTGTAAATATATAATGTAATTGTAAACTCTGATGTAACAAAAGTTCTTTATTTTCTTGTAAATTTGTACGAAAGAAGTGTAAAGATCCTGTGGAACTTTGAATTCAGTTGTATTTTGAAATCCGGGGTGTTACAGAACTTATGACCAATCCACAGTTCCTCATATACTAGGGGATACATGTTCGTGCCTAGCGTTCTTAAAACCTTTACTATGGCAACTTTGCTTCTATGACACTTAAGGAAAAGGTGCTCTCTAGATTCTACTTGTAAGTTGTAAAAACCACATAAGGTGTTGATGTCAGGTTGTTGTTTAGCCAGTTTTTTTCTAGTCAAAATAACATCATTAAGCACAAGCCAGAGGAAAACTTTAACTTTTAGTGGTGCCTTGACCTTCCATATCACGGTTGATCACGATCTACATCCTCTAAAATGTAAGCGATTGTTCATTGACCGCACCGTAAATTCTCATTCTTTTCCAGTCCTCAAGCTTTCCGATCTGGGCCATATGAGCATTTTACCCCAATTTGGGCTATATGGGTTTGTAAGTCCTCCAGCCTTGATTGGGATGTCTGGTTCAATCTCCATTTGAAAATGGGTTTCCATGCACCCCTCTTCCATGTATTAGCCACCATACTGCGTGGTTACATTGTTTGTTCGTAGAGATCTGCAAACAACTCTTGAGAGAGTGTGTAACGCACCATTTGTCTCACCAAAATTTAGTCAACTGACCATTACCAATGAACGATGCCACACTGCTATTAAACGGTTCAAACGATTTAGAAACCCCTCTCCAAAACCATGAAACTCTGAGTCCCACTCTGAAATCCAGGTACCACGTCCCCTTCCCATTAAAATAAGACTGAACGAAGTCCGTCCAACCCTCGCCATTGGGATGGAACACTTTCCACCACCATTTACCGAGGAGGGATAGGTTCATATCTCTCAGGTCGATGATCCCCAGTCCTCCATGTATTTTCTTCATGCAAACTTTTCCCCATCTAATTAGGTTGTAGCTTTCCCTATTGGAATCAGCCCCCTTCCATAGGAAACACTTCTCGATCTGATCTATCTTGTTGATAACCCATCTCGGCATTTCAAAGAATGACAAATAATCAGTCGGTAGGTTGGAAAGAACCGAGTTGATGAGGGTCACTTTTTCACTCAGAGATAGAGATTTACCTTTCCAACCGGCAATCATACTCTCAACCTGGTCGATGATTGGGAACCAGTCTGCTTTCTTCAACTTGTCTGGCCTAAAGGGTAAGCCTAGGTACTTGACTGGGAATATGTCCACCAAACAGTTTAGGATAGTTGCATGAACCTTGACCTCCTTATCGATCCTGCCAATGGGTACTAGTGCGCTATTGTGAAAGTTTACCTTCTACCCAGACCAAACTTTGAAACTATGAAGTACCCCTTTGAAAACCAAGATCTCTTCCAGATCTCTGTTGCCAAAAAGTAGTGTATCATCAGCGTATTGTAAGATTGTGCATCCAAGGTGGTCAATGCCACTGACCACCGGGGTGATCCAACCTGACCGCCTACAGTTGTCTAACATGACTTTTAGCGCATCCACCACAATGGTGAATAAGATGGGAGATATGGAATCCCCCTGTCGTAGCCCTCTCTTGCACAAAAAAAGTTGCCTCATAGTTCTGTTCACAATGATGGCAGTTCTGCTGGTATTAAGGCAGTGCCGGATCCATTGGATCCATCTATCCTTGAAGCCTCAGCCTTTAAGTGCCTCCAATTAAAAACTCTCATTCCACCGAATCGTATGCTTTCTCGAAATCTGATTTCAGCAAGATACATCGGCCTTTAAAGAAGCCGATCTGCTCCTTGCTGATCAACCTGTCCATCACATGTTCTAAACGATTGGCGAGGATCTTGGTAATTATCTTAACCGAGAAATTAAGCAGACTGATAGGTCGAAAGTCACCCACCCTAATAACTTCTTCTGTTTTGGGGATAAGGATTACTTCTTCGTAGTTTAGTCTGCCCAACTTATGTCTATGGTCATAGAACTCCACCAGTACAGTCAGTAAATTATTTTTACTTCTTCACAGAATGTCTGGTAAAATTTGATCGGAAACCCATCCGGGCCAGTGCTTTCTCCCTCCCCATCTGAGATATAACTTCTTTGACCTGTTCTTCCGTGAACGAAACTGCAATCAACCTCAACACATTTCCTACATCATCATAATTGTCCAGCCAGAAATATGTTCTGAGCGGAATTCTATAATCAACTTTTACTCCCAAGCAGGTTTTATAATAGGTTTGAAAGGAAATTTTCACTTCCTTTTCGTCCTTAGTCACCCATTATCTGTCTGGATTGAGTGGATCAAGTTGGATCTTCGACGTGCACTGGCTACCTTGTGGAAGAAGGTCGTATTCGCATCTCCCTCATTGAGCCACGAAATTCTGGATCTTTGCCATCTCATCTCTTCCAACTTATACAATTGGGCAATGTCCTTTCTTAACTTTAATAGCTTATTATACTTGTCTTGAGAAATATCTCTAAACTCTTATATTCTTTTCATCTTATCAATGTCCTCCAATATTGATTCTTTAGCCCTTTAAATCTGCACAAATTTCAATTAATTTCACTTTCGTTGTCCATGCATAGTTTGTAGATCTTTTCGCACCCAACCGTCGCTGCTTTGGTACCCTGAGTTGGAAGGGCCCAACTTTTCATGACCATGTGATGGTAGTCCTGAATTTTCAACCAGGTCTTAAAAATTTTTTTAAAAAATATCTCTCTCTTTTTTGATACTCTTATTTTTTCAGTAATTATTTTTTTGACCAAACTATCAATTTTATCATTGAGAGCTTAACTTTACAAAAAAAAATAGACATAATCATTAATTATGATGACATCGTCGTAAGCACACTATTAATAAGTTCAATTAACAATTAACTAGTATTATACACGTGCTGTGCACGTGGAAAAAATTGGGAGGAATGAAAAGGGTAAAAAAAAAAATTACCTACACGTGCGTTGCACGGGTTGGGTTAAGGACAAAGGCCTTCTCCCATTATAGTAGTAGAGATAAGTTCAATTAACAGGGATATTTATTTTCTAGTACACTAATCTTGGTATAACTTATAAACAGTATGAAAACCTTAGACGACTTACATTTTGGATGGATTGAGTGTTATTTTATATATAGATTTTCCATTGAAAGTTTGAAACTTGCAGCTCTGAGCTCGAAGTTAGGCTTTAGCTCAAATGGGACTGGATATGGGCCTTATGATTCCAATGCACCTATATATACGAAAAACAAAACATATGTTTCCACAAAATAAAATCACATTTCACTAAAATAAATTAGAGTAAAAGAACAAACTTACTCGTTTGCTCTTTATCCATTTAGATATACTAGTAATTTACACGTGAGATGCACGTTTTAATAATTCCAAAAATAAAAATAAAAATAAAAATTCTGACGTAGGGAGGATCTGAACTGGAAACCTCTTTTATATTAGGTAAGTATGTGCATTGCACATGTTGGTAGAATGACAAAATGACAAATGACACTAAGGCCTTCTCCCATTATATTATTAGAGATTAGAGATTAGAGATTAGAGATTAGAGATGGTATAGGCTCGTATGTATACAGATAGATACACATTTTAGTTTTACATATATGATCCACATTTTAATTTGTTTGATTGTGGACATTTAACAATGGGTAAAAATAAAGATTATATCAATCTCCACATCATCAAGTTAGGTGATAATTACTTTAGAAAATACTATGATAATTTTATTTTCCAATTTTCTTGTCATAATATAATTTTATTTAAAATAAATTTTATCCCTTCCACAATTTCATTCGTTATGGAAGGTTAAGAGAATTTCCTTAATCACCCGCTAGAGTAAGAATAGTGTATTTCCATTTAAGGGTAGGGTAAGAGTAAATTTTGTATCGTACCCTTATTCTACTTGTTGCCATTCTTAAATTTTTTGATATTTCTCTATGTATCATAGAAAGAGGTAGTTAATTGTTTATAAATTTCTGAAAGTCCTTATTAGTTAAACACTAAAACATAAAAGTTGTAGGATGAGTTGAGGAAATTAAAATTATATTATAACAATAATTAACATACTGATTTCTAAGCCGATTAAGTATTTTTTAGGGAGATGTATTGTTTGTGGAATATACATTCTATTTTCCATTTCATGTATTGCTTTGGGAAGAAGAAGAAGAAGTTGGGGGAAGTACGGGAACATGATGTTGGAATTAATTTTTGTAGTTTTTCGGGCCGGATTCAGGTAGGCTCCGGCCACCAGTGGCGCCGGAAAATGAGTGGATTGCGATCCTCTCGACGAGTACTATTCCGTAGTGTACTCACTTGCCAAAAACGAATTCCGTATGAATGAGAAATGTTGGTCCAAAGTTGGGTACTTGAAATGTACTAACTTGGCAACTTGGAGAAAATGGGTAGTCCCATATCGAAATTGAGAAAGAATTTTTCTAGTATATATACTAGAAAACTGGACTAAAGGGCGTGGCCCGGGGGTTACCACTAACATGTAGTGGAGAGGGGACTTAGCCAAAATGACACACACGCGCGCGCGCGCCGGCTCCGGCCCCGGCCCCAGCCTCGGCTTCGATTTTTTTGTTTTGCCCAGACAGAAAACTTTTCCCTACTGAACTGATAAGACTTTTCAGATTCAGTAACTGGTACCCATTTCTCTGTAACAGCAGAGTAATAGCTCACCAGTTATGAATCTGAAGGGTCTCCATTACTCTGCTGTTACAGAGTAATGGTATCTGAAGAGTCTCCAGTCTCCAATTTTCCTCTATAAATCCAGACAGAGTCTGTTATACAGAATAAGGGCTTTTTCATCATTCTTCTTCTTCTTCTCCTCTGTGTCAGTGTCAACTGAGAGTACATCACAGACAACAGTTCGCTGAATCTCTGAAGCAAGGGTACTGCTCTTCAGAGAAGGTACTGTTGTATCCTGGAAAGCAATTTGCCGGCCACCGTCACACTACGGGGTGAATTCTGCTTTAAGGAGAGAGATTATCAGTCTCGACTCTATGCAAAGTCTTTAATTTACTGTTTTATTTCCTGTATTTCATTTCTTCGCAATTTCTGTTGGGATTTTCTCTTATTTATAAATTCGAGTTCTAACAATCTTAAAGAAGAATTTTTTCCTCACTACTTCTAACAGTTTTGTGAAGTTTGTTTACAGGTGTTGTTATCGATTCGGAAAAAACAACTAACAAGTTCTATCTCAAACTATTTCAGATAAGAACATGGAGACCCAAAATGATATTGCCAGTGGGCTTATCAGTACCGAAACACCGGTGACCCAAAATGTGACTGCACAATCGGTTGCGGCACATTCGGTCGTTCTGCCCACGCACATAACCGTGGGAGAAAAACCGGAGAAGTTCAATGGAAATGGATTCAAGAAGTGGAAAGGGAAAATGCAGTTCTACCTGACCACCTTGAAGCTGGACAGATTTCTCACTGAATCTGCCCCAATGCTGACGCCAATGGATGCACACTCCGTTGCTGCCGTTGATGTGTGGACTCAGGGCGACTACCTTTGCAGGAACTACATCCTGAATGGCTTGGTAGACCCCCTGTACAACGTCTACTGTGTCTTCAAGACGTCCAAACTCCTGTGGGGGTCCTTGGAAAAGAAGTCCAAAACAGAAGACGCCGGGTCCAAGAAGTTTGTAGTCGGCAAATTTCTGGACTACAAGATGATTGACTCCAAAACTGTTGTGAGTCAAGTCCAAGAACTGCAGGTCATAATGCATGACATCGCTGCAGAGAACATGATGCTGTGCGAACCATTCCAGGTTGCAGCGTTCATCGAAAAGCTTCCACTTGGATGGAAAGGCTTCAAGAACTACCTCAAACACAAGCGAAAGGAGATGTCTCTTGAAGACCTAATTTTCAGGTTGCGAATCGAAGAAGAGAACTGCAAGACTGACAGGTCCTATGGAAATCAGTCCATAGAAAAGGCCAATGTGGTGGAACACGAACAGAAGGGCAAGAAGAGGAAGTTTCTGCCACAGGCATCAAACAGAAAACTTCTTGCAAAGATGTTTGCTGGAAAATGCCACAAGTGTGGTGAGCTGGGGCACAAAATTTCTGAGTGCCGCGGTAAGGACAGTAATCGTTCAGAAACAGGACATGTAAAAGGGAATGAAAAATTCCACGTACACATAGCTGAGAACTTGTCCAATGGTCTCTCTGACCTGGACCTCTGTGCTGTAGTATCAGAGGTAAATCTTGTGGGGAGTAATCCTCATGAATGGTGGTACGATACTGGGGCCACCAAGCATATCTGCTCGGACAAGAAAATGTTCACCTCATACCAGAAGTGCAATAAAGATGAAAAGTTGTTCATGGAAAACTCTCTCACCTCCAAAATTGAAGGAATAGGGAAGATAGTGCTGAAAATGACTTCAGGCAAAGAGCTAACACTCACAAATGTGCTGCATGTTCCAGACATTAGAAAGAACTTGATATCAGGTTCTTTGCTAAGTAAGAATGGGTTTAAGGTTGTTCTTGTTTCTGATAATTTTGTACTGTCTAAGAATGGGGTATACTTAGGTAAAGGATATGTAAAGGATGGACTGTTCAAGTTTAATGTAATGACAGTCATCCCTAAAACTATTGTTCCTGTTGTTCCCAAAGTTAATGAAATAACTCCTATTGCCTATGTTGTTGAGTCTTCCTCTGTTTGGCATAAGAGACTAGGCCATGTTAATGTCAATTCTATGCGTAGATTAATTAACATGAATTTGCTACCAAAATTTAAGGTAGATAACTCAGAAAAATGTGAAGTTTGCACGGAGGCAAAACTCACTAAAACTCCATCACGTTCTATAGAAAAAAACACAGAAACTCTAGGTCTAATTCACACGGATCTGTGTGATTTAAAATATATGCAGACCAGAGGTGGCAAAAAGTACTTTGTGACTTTCATAGACGATTACACAAAATTCTATTATGTATATTTGTTACAAAGCAAAAATGAGGCTTTGGATAAATTCAAAGAATATAAACTTGAGGTTGAGAATCAACTTGGCAAAACGATTAAAATCGTTAGAAGTGATAGAGAAGGAGAATATGATGCACCATTTAACATGTTCTGCTCAGAACATGAAATAGTTCATCAGACAACTGCTCCTTACTCACCCGAATCAAACGGTACTGCCGAGGGCAAGAACTGAACTCTAAAGGAAATGATGAATGCCTTGTTGTTGAATTCTGGCTTACCGCAAAATATGTAGGGGGAAGCGTTGCTAACTGCCAACTACATTCTCAACAAAATACCTCACAAGAAAACCGGCAAGACACCATATTAACTGTGGAAAGGTAACTTACCTTCGTATAAATACCTCAAAGTGTGGGGGTGTCTAGCAAAAGTGGCAGTACCTAACCCGAAATAGGTCACCATCGGACCTAAGACGATTGATTGCATATTCATAGGCTATGCACACAACAGTAGTGCATATCGGTTCTTGGTATACAAATCGGATATACCAGATATCCATGTGAATATAATAATGGAATCAAGGAATGCTTCCTTCTTTGAACACGTGTTTCCGTGCAAGAATACTACGTACCCCAAACATACACGTGAACAAGGAAATGCAAGCACTTCAGTTGATGAACCAGAACATGATACTGATGAGCCTAGACGAAATAAACGGGCTAGAACATCAAAATCATTTGGTCCTGACTTTGTGACGGCCTTTCTGTTAGAGAATGAGCCCAGAACTTTCAAGGAAGCCATGTCTATGCCTGATGCTCCTATGTGGAAGGAAGCAATCAAAAGTGAAATAGACTCTGTTGCCGCTGAATCTGGTGTGGGGGCAAACAGATAGTATTTGTGGATTCTTAGGAAAACTTGAATAGCAAACCTGAAACCTGATCCGCCGGAGTTTGAACGTTGACTCCCGCCGTTCACCTGCAAAAAGTGCGAGACACCGGGGTTAATCCCGGCGACGCACCCTCCGACGCTCAAGTCAGTAACCAGAAATGATTATGAAAGCACGTAAAACTGACAAAAGATTGATTACCTCTTAATGAAGGTGGATGGGGGGTTTTTATAGTCGCCTTAGGGATCAGATTAGGAATGTAATCTCCGTGATCTGATAAGGAATACAATCCCCGTAATTAGATAAGGAATGTAATCCCTAATCCCCAGTGAAAAAATAGATGTGAATCAGGGCCGTTGATTAGGATTAATCAGAGACCTTGATTTTATCTTGCCGGACTGGGTGTGTTTCGGGTTGGGACCCGTACCCAGTTGAGGTGGATCCGTTCGTGGGTTATTGTGTCGTGAAGAAAGACCCAGTTCCCATTTCAAACCCGTTAGTAGGTGAAATTACCGTTTTACCCCCGAGCTTTAAAATTAGTGTCCGATGTGAACGGTCCCAATTTCATCCTATTTTTAGCCATATCAGACTCCATTATGCAAAATCATACATGGGATTTAGTCGACTTGCTTTCTGGATGTAAAGCTCTAGGATGCAAATGAATTTTTAAACAAAAATTGAAACCAGATGGTTCAATAGAGAAGCATAAGGCATGGCTTGTAGTACAAGGATTTAGGCAAAAGGAAGGCCTAGATTTCTTTGATACATATTCCCTAGTTACAAGAATAACATCCATAAGAATGTTGATAGCTATTGTAGCTCTACGTAACCTGGAAATACATCAAATGGATGTTAAAACTGCATTTCTAAATGGGAACTTAGAAGAAGAAATATACATGAAACATCCTGAGGGTTACATAGTTCCTGAACAGGAAAACAAGGTGTGCAGGCTTTTAAAATCTCTGTAGGGCCTGAAACAAGCTCCAAAGCAGTGGCATGCAAAATTTGACAATGTTATGATGTCAAATGATTTCAAAATAAATGAATGCGGTAAGTGTATCTACATCAAAGATACTCCAAATAGATATATTCTGGTCTGTCTGTACGTAGACGACATGCTCATTATTGGAAGCAATAACGACATTATCAAACGAACTAAGAGCATGCTTAGTGGCAAGTTTGACATGAACGATTTGGGAGTTGCAGATGTCATACTAGGAATCAAAGTTTCCAGGACATCTGAGGGGATTACTTTGTCTCAAGCTCATTATGCTGAGAAAGTACTTGAAAGATTCAAGAATTACTCCAATGGGATAGCAAAAAGTCCCATCGATCCAAGTCTTCACTTGTTCAAAAACACAGGCAAAAGCATATCACAACTAGAATATGCATGTGTAATCGGTAGTCTGATCTACCTAACAAATTGTATAAGACCGGACCTAGCACATTCGGTAAATGTACTGAGCCGCTACACGAGTAATTCAGGACGAAGTCACTGGAAAGGAATAACTAGAGTATTGAACTACTTGCGACATACTCAGAGTTATGCGCTGCATTACACCAGATATCCAGCAGTACTGGAAGGCTACAGTGATGCCAACTGGATATTGGACTCCAAGAACTCAAAATCCACAAGTGGATATGTCTTCAGACTTGGTGGTACAGTTGTGTCATGGAAATCCTCTAAACAAATACTATTGGCCAGATCCACCAAGGAATCTGAGTTTATTGCTTTAGACAAAGCGGCAGAGGAAGTAGAATGACTTCGAAACTTTTTAGAGGATATTCCTATGTGAGAAAAACCAGTGCCTGCCTTATGTGTACACTGTGACAGCCAATCGGCAATAGCACGGGTACTGAGTTGTATGTATAATGGTAAGTCTCGTTATATCAGAAGGCGACACAAAACCATTAGACAACTGCTCTCAAATGGAGTAATCTCTATAGAATATATAAATTCCGCCGACAACCTAGCGGATCCATATACTAAAGGTCTGTCACGAGAGCAGGTTGTGAGATCATCAAGAGAAATGGATTTAAAGCCTATGACAAAAGATGATACTTGATGGAAACCCTACCTAGGAATTGGAGATCCCAAGATCTAGGTTCAAAGGGACAACTAAATCTTGTTGAATCGACGGAAGCACTGAGAGATTAAAATCTCATACCCACTCTTAGGATGATAAAACAGTGCTGCCTGCAAAGAGTTAGGATAAGCTTGGCTTTTAATGATTTCCATAGCTTTGAAATAAAAGTGGGGTATAGCAGGATACTCTTTATGGGCAATCACCTTGTGAGTGTGAAATGGGGCCGTTTCTAGGAGAATGAAGAGATACTACATTCCCCAAGTTCACTCACGATTAACCAGGGATATTCAAGGCTAAAATGAACACAACAAGAGAACTTAGTTCTGTGAGGAGATGAAACTGTGTGATAGTTATTGTCTAGGTTCACATCAAATTCCGGGTAGTTCAAGACATCATGATCATTACCTGGTCAAGTGAATCCGATAGCTAATTACTAAGGGTGATTCAAAGTTGAAAAATTACTACCATTTCTGATGCAGTGATTTTCCGATTGTACTCTCAGAGTCATTCTGTCATGTTTTTTTTTCTGTCGTATCTGGATTACATGGTCTGGTAATTTCCATTTATGTGGGGGATTGTTGGAATTAATTTTTGCAGTTTTCTGGGCCGGATTCCGGTAGGCTCCGGCCACCAGCGGCGCCGGAAAATGAGTGGATTGCGATCCTCTCGACGAGTACTATTCCGTAGTGCACTCACTTGCCAAAAATGAATTCCGTATGAATGAGAAATGTTGGTCCAAAGTTGGATACTTGAAATGTACTAACTTGGAAAC
The DNA here is from genome assembly GCA_017893485.1 of Hemerocallis citrina. Taxonomy (NCBI): domain Eukaryota; kingdom Viridiplantae; phylum Streptophyta; class Magnoliopsida; order Asparagales; family Asphodelaceae; genus Hemerocallis; species Hemerocallis citrina. The sequence goes on along the minus strand of CM030363.1, from coordinate 226,930,536 downwards.
TTGGAGAAAAAGGATAGTCCCATATCGGAAATTGGGAAAGATTTTTTCTAGTATATATACTAGAAAACTGGACTAAAGGGCGTGGCCCGGGAGTTACCATTAACGTGTAGTGGAGAGAGGACTTAGCCAAAATGACAAACACACACGTGCACGCGCCCGGCCCCGGCTTCGGCTTCGGCTCGGCTTGGTCTGGCTTAAATTTTTTTTTTTATTTTGCCCAGACAGAAAACTTTTCCCCTACTGAACTGATAAGGCTTTTCAGATTCTGTAACTGGTGCCCATTACTCTGTAACAGCAGAGTAATGGCTCACCAGTTATGAATCTGAAGGGTCTCCATTACTCTGCTGTTACAGAGTAATGGCAACTGAAGAGTCTCCAGTCTCCAATTTTCCTCTATAAATCCAGACAGAGTCTGTTATACAGAATAGGGCCTTTTTCATCATTCTTCTTTTTCTTCTCCTCTGTGTCAATGTCAACTGAGAGTACATCACAGACAACAGTTCGCTGAATCTCTGAAGCAAGGGTGCTACTCTTCAGAGAAGGTACAGTTGTATTCTGGAAAGCAATTCGCCGGACACCGTCACACTACGGGGCAAATTCTGCTTTAAGGAGAGAGACTATCAGTCTCGACTCTATGCAAAGTCTTTAATTTACTGTTTTATTTCCTGTATTTCATTTCTTCGCAATTTTTGTTAGGATTTTCTTTTATTTATAAATTCGAGTTCTAACACATGCATTCTATTTTCTCCTCTTCTTCTTCTTTTCATATATATACTAGTATATTCATGTGCAATATTGCACAGACTGCCTTTAAAAGTAATTTTTCTTAATTAATTAGCAACATTATTCTCAAAATACATATACAAAGGTCATTCTTAAATTAAAGATGGTAATGGAAAGGTGAAAAATATTCCACAATTATTGAGAAAATTCGGCAGAGCCTCACCTATACAATACATTAAGGTTTTTTCTCGTAATACATCATTTGATATTCCAAGATTTACTAAGGGGAAAAAGTATGATATTTCAACATTGAATAAATCACATGAATATTTCAACCCCATCCTCAAAGATGTAAGATAACCATAACCTCTACACAATAATGTAAAGTGTTTGAAAATAATCTAGAATTGTTGAAAAACTCTACGTAAAGCCTAAGATAAAGATTTTCAAAGTGATTGTTATGTAGTATGTACACAGTTTATAAAAATATAAGATACTAATGAAACTACACAAAAAGTTCATCGTTATTGTAACACCCCACAAAATTGAGTTATGACAATTTTGTCCCTCGTGTGTTACGCACGTGTATTTTGTACCGTTACGAGTAATATTCATAACGTATTTTTATATAAATGTCCTAC
>CM030363.1:226863638-226928672 GCA_017893485.1 Hemerocallis citrina | reverse complement strand
TTTTTTATATTCTGATTATTTATATGTTTTTCGTTTTCTCAAAACTCATTTCAATCCTATTTTTAGCCAACTCAAACATTTATCTTAATCTTTGTGTTTACGTACATTGCACGTGCTTTTAATACACGTGTCGATTATGTATATTTTTTGTTACGTGAAACATCCTTAACATTATTGTTCTACGGATTTTGTATTTTGACTGTTTTTCGTTCTCTCAAATTAATTTTTAATATTTTGCACGTGCATAGCACGTAAAATTTTATGTATTTTAGTGCCTAAAATTTTATAAAGTGATCTACATTTTTATTCTCATTTTATTATTTAAATTTGTATTATTTATTTCTATTAAAACCCATAGGCCTAAAGTTTACTTTAAAGCCCAGCGAAAAATTAATTTAAAAATAGAAGCCTATGATTTTATTCTACACTTAAATGTACACTTTAAATCCTACAAAACTTGTCATGTAACAAACACCTACAAATGGATTAATAACAATTATTTAAAAGAATGATAATTGTGTGCATGTTGGGTGCACGTGCACGTGTGTGCACCCAAAGGGTTGGCCGACCACTTTAAGAAGAGAGAAAGCGGATTTTGAAGTGGGTTGTGTGAGTGGGTAATTATGTGGGTAGTGGGAATCTTTTCATTCACCCAAAAACCCTATAAATATCTCTCCTATTGTAAGTACATTTCACAAAAGATTAAAAGAAATAAAAGAGAGAGTAGAGAAAGAGGGTTTCGGTTTTCAAGAGGAGAAGAGGCTTGTGGTTTTGCTTGCTAGGTGGAGGAGGTTCATTTGTTGGAGCTTTGGAGCAATCTTTCTAGGAGTTTATTTGCAATTTTCATCAAATAAGGTGGGTGTCTCTTCTTAATTTCTAATTGTGTGTAGGATGCATGCTTAATATTTATGTTAGAATGGTAGATGTAGCATGAGTTGTTTTATTTCTATTTCCTTTATGTGATGAATATTATATGTTAATGGTTGGTGAAATGTGAAAATAAATGTATGCTAAATTTCCATTACAAAATTTTAGGTTGTTGAATAGAGATTTTTGATTTAAAAGCATGTTGTAGGATTATTTGGCATATAATAATAAGTCATGATTAGATTATATGAATTGTGCATATGTGTACATAAAGTTGTAAATTTGTGTGTAAGAAATTATGTAATTGTTAGAGGAAAATTATAACAATCAATGGGGATGAGAATTGCTAAAAGAAAGTATATGTATATATATATATATATATATATATATATATATATATATATATATATATATATATATATATATATATGGGTAAAAGGGATATGAGCAACTTGCTCATTTAATAAATAAACAATTGATTATGTGGCATGCATATGATACATTGAACAACTAACTCTTTTAAGGCTTTTCCAATCACATGCATGCCACATCATCAATTGCTTATTTACTAAATGAGCAAGTTACTCATACCCCTTTTTCCCTATATATATATATATATATATATATATATATCCCCCTTCGGTTGCACACTACTTTTGGTGAGCACTCCGTGAGCACCCATGAAATAAAGACCCTATGAAAAATCCGAACCGCTCATATTGTTCTATATGCCTAAGATAGCCTAACAATAAAAAATTAAGTAATTTGAAGTTCATTTGCCCATCTATCATACTATTAGAATTTCAGCCATACAATTTTGTGATGATGTAAATCATGGACAAATGAATTTCAAATTAATTGTTTTTTTTATTGTTAGGCTATCTAAGGTATATAGAACAATATGAGCGATTCAGATTTTTCATAGGTGCTCTATTTCGTGAGTGCTCACGGAGTGCTCACCAAAGTAGTGTGCAACCGAAGATTTTTCTCTCTCTCTCTCTCCCTCCCTCTCTCTCTCTCTATATATATATATTATTCATGATAGTAGTAAATTTCTTCTAATTGCAATTTATGAATACTAGAATTCTAAAAAAATAATAATTTGAGTACACTTGTGAACAATTTTATGCTCATGTGGTTAAAATCTGTAAAGAAGAATTGCTGGAAGTTTAAAAATATACTTTCATAGTATAAATTTTGGAGAAAAGATTAGAAATCAAAAAAATAGTTGAAAGAGTAAAAAAATGAGATTTATCAGAAAGTTGAGTTATATAAATTTTAACCTCTAAGATATTAGATATGATGCTTGGCCTTGGTGGCTAGCGTGTTGTGCTGCCACGTGGGGATCTGGGGGTATCTGAGGTCGCAGGCTCGAGCCTGGGTGTGGCTCTGTTCTTTTATAAAATTCTTTTTGAAATTCAATCTGATATGGCTAAAAATGGGGTTAAATCGGAACCGTCCAGATTGGGCACGAATCTTGAAGCTTGGGGGTAAAAAGGTAATTTCACATACAAGCGGATCCAAAATGGTTACTGGATCTCCTTCTCACAGACCCAATAACCCACGAACGGGTCCGCTCCAGTTGGGCACGGGTCCCGACCCGAAGCGAGCCCAAACCAGCAAGAGACAAATCAGGGCCACTGATTTGACCAAGTCAACGGGCCTGATTTGCTCTCACCGGAAATCAAGGGGTTAGTTTCCTAAACAGACTATGAGGATTTTTCTCCTATCAGTTACACAGGGAACCAGGCCTCTAATCACTCCCCTGGCGACTATAAATACTTCCCCTCTGCCACTGTGACCAGGTTAATCACTTTTTCACCACTTTAAGCTCTTTCTTAATCTCTTCTGATTACTGACAAGAGCGTCGGAGGGTGCGTCGCCGGAATCAACCCCGGTGTCTCGCACTTCCTTGCAGGTTGCGCCAGGAGCAAGAAGGCTTGAGTCAACTGTTCAGGTTGTTCTCGGACTCACAAATTCTATCTGTTTACCCCCACACCGAAATCAACGGTAACAGATTGGCGCCGTCTGTGGGAACCGACCACACGAACAGCCTCAGCCCCTTCTCTGTCGTCCTTTCCAACCATGCCTCCAAAGAAGGTCAGATCTAGAGGGTCAAACCGCGGGGCTAATCCTGCCGACCCTACAGAGGAAGCCCCTCTCAATCCTATTCCACAGCACGATCTTCCTCCGCCGGCCCAGCAGGGCCAGCCTCCTCTTCCCAAGCAGCAACCCAACAATGGCCCTTCCGGCCATAACGGTTGAAAGCAGAAGCAGCCCCTCAACCCGGACCATGTCTCGGTCCATAACGGGTCCTCGGACTCAATGGCTTCTCATCATCCCGACCTCCGCGACACACTCCTGAACCGCCAGAAGGAGGAGGACCTCCGCACTCACCTCGATGAGAGGCGGGCCCGAGAGGGAGCCTCCCGCCAGCATCGTGGTGAGCGGTTGCCTCACCGCCGAGAGGGCAGACGGTCTCCGGACCGAAGGGGCCGAGCGGCATCGACCGACCGCCGAAGGAAGAGGCCACAGTCCCCCGTGGGTCGGCATCATCGCAGGAACAATGACGCGCCCATCACCCGCGCCGAGTTCCTACAATTCCAAGACACCGCACTGCAAGCTCTCAACCTTCGGCAGAACGTCCAAAATGCCCAGAGGGCTCCGACGCCCCCGAGGGATCCCAGTCCTCGCCGCCGAACCCGAAGTCCTTCCCTGGCTCCCAGCCGCCAGCAGCAACAATACAGTCCTCGCCGATCTCAGGACTACCGGCGCCGCAGTCCGCGCTCCCCTTCCTATGAAGAAGAGTCCGGGGGGTCGTATGATTACCAGCGGAGGGACGACGCCCTCATCCGCCGCCTCCATGAGGTGGAAAGGCGTATTGGCCGCATGGACAGAGAGGAGGAGTCCCGAGCAGGAACGGTCCGTCCCAGCAGACCCCCTTTCTCTCGGTCGATCATGGAGGCCCACATACCGAGGGGTTTCAAACCTCCACAGTTTGAAACGTACTCAGGGGAATCCGACCCAGTCGATCACGTCGAAAGCTTCAAGACCCTGATGCTGATCCATCAAGCTTCCGACGCCGTGCTCTGCAGGACCTTCCCTGCCACCCTCAGGGGGTTGGCTCGGGAATGGTATTCCAGACTTGCTCCCTCCTCCATCTTCTCGTTCGAGCAGTTTGAAACACTGTTCATAACTCACTTCGTGAGTAGCAGGCGAGCCGAGAAGACGAGCCTCTCCCTACTGAACCTGCGGCAGGAAAGGGAAGAGAAGCTGCGGGACTATGTGAAGAGATTCACCGCAGAGGTCAGGTCTATCGCCTCCTTAGACCAGTCAGTGGCGACCATGGCATTCCAGTCGAACGTTCTCAACGCCAACCTCCGATCGTCCCTAGCCAAGAAGCCCCTGCATGACTTCGCCGACCTCCTCCTGATGTGCGAGAAGTATATCCGAGCAGAGGAGGCAGAGGCCCTCCCGAGCTTCGGGGGGTCCTCCTCAGGGTCGAAGAGGAAGGCGACGGGGGAAGAGGGGTCCAAGAAGGCACAGAAGGACAACGACGGTCAGAGTCGCCCTCCCCCCAGGTTCGAGAAGTTCACTCCCCTCACCACTAACGTCTCCACCATCCTAATGGAAGTGGAGAAGGAGGGAGTCATCCCTCCAGCTCCGAGGATGCACACCCCGGCAAAGAGGAGGAACAAAGATAAATGGTGTCGTTACCATCGGGACCACGGCCACGACACTAACGACTGCCGGGCTTTGAGAGATGAGATAGAGGCCCTCATCCGGAGGGGACAGTTAGCCAAATTCGTGAAGGCTAACGATCGGGCGGATCGTAACTGTCCTCCGCCTCGAGGGGCTAACAAGCGCTCCGAGCGACGCGAGGAGACACCTGAGTTCGAGGAGGAGCGGATTCTGCACCTGATCCACAGAGGCCCCATGGGAGGCTCCTCTAACTCCTCTCGGAAGGCCTTCGTCCGAGAGGTCAACTCGGTTCACAGCGCCCCTCCTCCCAAAGGTCTCGGCGTCCCTGTGTCTTTCTCCGACGCAGACCTCGAAGGGGTCCAAACCCCACACTGCGACGCCCTCGTCATCGACCTCCGCATGGCCAACTTTAAGGTGCAGAGGATCTTAGTGGACAATGGGAGTTCGGTCAATACTCTCTTCCTCTCTGCAGCTGTCCCGAGACCGTCTCAAGCCGGCTGGTTACACACTCCACGGGTTCACGGGGGTCCCGGTAACTGTCGAGGGAGTGATAACCCTAGACGTAACCGTGGGAAGCGCCCCTACTACCCAGACCGAGCCGATGGACTTCATGGTCGTCGACGTCCCGGCGGCATATAATGTCATTCTAGGCTGACCCGGCCTAGCTGCCTTGGAAGTTGTCCCCTCGGCGTACCATTTGAAAATGAAGTTCCCCACTCGGTCGGGAGTAGGGGAAGTCAGGGGAAGCCAAGAAACAGCCCGGAAGTGCTACATGACTTCCACCGGGGGACCAGTGCTTTCGCTCGAGACACTAGAAATCCCCGAGCCGAAAGCTCGGCCAACGTCCGAGCCGGCGGACGAGTTAGAAGAAGTGCTCTTCTCGGACGAGGACCCGAGCTGGAAGTTCCTCATCAGCAAGTCCTTACCGACTGCACTGTGCTCGGACCTGATTAAGTGCATCCGGGATAACCGTGACTTGTTTGCATGGTCGGCCGCGGACATGCCCGGCATTTCCGAGGAGTTGCTCGTCCATCGCCTAAGTGTCGAGCCGGGGTGCAAACCGGTTCAGCAGAAGAGGCGAAAGTTCGCTCCTGAGCGACAGCAGGCCATCAAGGAGGAGGTGGATAAACTGCTGAAGGCCAAATTCATACAGGAGGTAAATTACCCTAAGTGGCTCTCCAATGTTGTAATGGTCAAGAAGTCGAACGGCTCCTGGAGAATATGCATTGACTTCACCGACCTGAATAAGGCATGTCCGAAGGACCCATTCCCCCTTCCGAACATCGACACCCTCATTGACGCCACCTCGGGCCATGAGCTCCTCAGCTTCATGGATGCCTTCTCAGGCTATAATCAAATCCGAATGTTCCCTCCGGACATTCTGAAGACCTCCTTCATCACCGACCAGGGCCTCTACTGCTATCGGGTCATGCCGTTCGGGTTGAAGAACGCGGGCGCCACCTATCAGCGTCTCGTCAATAAGGTCTTCCAGAACCAGATAGGTCGGAATATGGAGGTCTACGTTGACGACATGCTCGTCAAAAGCGTCCGAGGCACTGATCACGTGGCCGACCTCCAGGAGGCCTTCGGTGTGTTGAGAAGGCACAGCATGCGGCTGAACCCGAACAAGTGTGCGTTCGGGGTCTCCTCGGGAAAATTCCTCGGCTTCATGGTAAGCCAATGAGGAATCGAAGCTAATCCCGAGAAGATTAAGGCCATATTAGACATGGCCCCGCCTCGGAACATCAAGGAGGTGCAGAAGCTCACTGGTCGGCTCGCTGCTATCGGTCGGTTCCTCTCGAAGTCGGGGGAAAAGTGCCTCCCCTTCTTCAAAGCACTCAGGGGGGCTAAGGGTTTTGAATGGGGCCAACCACAACAGGAGTCGTTCGACCAACTGAAGGCCTACTTGGTGAACCCTCCTCTGCTCAGCAAACTGGTCCCGGGTGAGACTCTCTTCGTCTACTTGGCTGCTTCCGAGCAGACCCTGAGTGCTGTCCTGGTAAGAGAGGAGGACCGGTCCCAAAGGCCCATCTACTATGTGAGCAAGGTGCTTTGAGACGCCGAGCTCCGCTATCCGAAGATAGAGAAGATGGCCTACGCCCTAGTCACAGCTGCAAGGAAGCTTCGGCCATACTTTCAGTCCCACTCGATCGTTGTCCTCACCGACCAACCCCTAAAGCAGATCCTCTACAAGCCTGAGACCTCGGGCCGGCTGATGAAGTGGTCCATAGAGCTGAGCCAGCATGACATCTCTTACCAGCCTCAGACAGCAATTAAGGCGCAGGCACTCGCCGACTTCATCGTAGAGTCCACTATCCCTGAGGTCGAACACATTCCGAATGGACCCCCCATTTGGACAGTCTTCGTGGACGGATCCTCCTGTAATGAAGGAAGCGGCGCAGGCATCATTCTAAACGGCCCTGATGACTTCGTCCTCCAGTACGCGATCCGCATGCACTTCAAGGCCTCGAACAATGAGGCAGAGTACGAAGCACTCATTGCTGGCCTCGGACTTGCACGAAGTGCTGGGGCGCAGCGCCTCTGAATCCACAGCAATTCCCAGCTCGTCGTAAACCAGGTCTTGGGCGAGTACGAGGCCCGAGATGAGCGGATGGCAAAGTACCTTGCTAAGGTTCGGGCCCTCATGGGCCGGTTCGAGGAGGCGCTCATCCAGTAGGTCCCTCATGAAGAGAACTCACAGGCCGATGCCCTCTCCAAATTGGCCTCGTCCTCCCTGCAAGGCCTCGAACAGACCGTACTAATCGAAGCCGAGCATCGAAGACGAGACACCCAGCTCGGCGGAATCGTTGCCAGTCATGTTACAAGATAATTGGATGAAGCCTTTAGTGGAGTTCTTAAGGGACGGGCTCCTACCCAAAGATCCCAAAGAGGCTCGCCGAGTCAGAACCCAGGCCGAGCAGTATGTCTTGGTCGAGGGCATCCTATACAAATGCTCTTTCTCTCAAATAGACGGCCGACCGTACCTAAGGTGCCTCTCTCCGGATCAGGCCGAATATGCTCTACAAGAGCTCCACGAAGGCATCGGAGGGGCACACTCAGGATTTAGGTCCTTGGCCTGAAAAGCTTTGAATTATGGGTACTTCTGGACGACCCTCCTTCAAGACGCCGAGTGACACGTTCGGCAATGCAGCTCTTGTCAGAGACACTCCAGCATCCGTCGCCTCCCTCAGGCCAACCTCGCCTCCCTATCAAGTCCTATCCCCTTCGCAATGTGGGGGATGGATTTACTAGGGCCTTTCCCTCCGGCTCCGGGTCAGTTCAAGTTCTTGGTCGTGGCCATCGACTACTTCTCGAAGTGGGTCGAGGCCGAGCCCCTCGCCACTATAACCGAGAACAAGGTGGTACAGTTCTTCTGGAAGAGCATCATTTGTAGGTTCGGCGTCCCCCGCGTCCTCGTGACGGACAACGGGACTCAGTTCACTGGCACAGCATTCCGAGCTCTATGCGACGACCTGGCCATCCAGCAGCGCTTCTCGTCCGTCTCCCACCCTCAGTCGAACGGACAGGCAGAAAATGCTAATCGGCAGATCCTCGCAGGCATCAAGAAAAGGCTAGACAAAAGTTCCAAGGGCTTGTGGGTCGACCAACTCCCCAACGTCCTATGGAACTACCGCACGAGCAAGCAGACCCCCACAGGCGAGTCCCCTTTCAACCTCACCTATGGGTCCGAGGCCGTGATACCTCTCGAGGTCGGAATACCTTCCCCTCGGCTCACAGCCTATGACGAAGCACAGAATGCCAGAGACCTCAGAACAGACTTGGACCTGATAGATGAACTGAGGGAAAGGGCGTCGATTCGGCAGCAGACTTACCGAAGAAGAGTTGAACTAGCGTACAACAAAAAGGTCCGACCCGCCAACCTTAAGCAAGGAGATTTGGTCTTGAGAAAGCTAGCCATATCCTTCCCCAGTCAGAAGAGCAAGCTGGCTCCGAACTGGGAAGGGCCGTACAGGATCACGAGGGTAATTCGGCCCGGGACATATCGTCTTGAAGACCTAGAGGGCAGAGAGCTTCCGAGAACCGGGAATGCCGACCACCTCCTAAAATACCAAGAAAGCGCTCCGGCGCCACTCTAAGTATCATAGGATATCGAGCCATTCCAGTCCTCCGACTTGTAACCTATTTTCATAAAGTGTACTATGTAAAACGGTTTGCTGTCGATTATGAATAAAGGAAGCTCTTTCATGTTTTTGAATTCACATGCTTCTCTCCCCTCTTATCATCTGCTTTTTAAATTGTGATTTCAACCGATGGTTCGGAGTCCACGTTCGGCTCGACCTCACCTCCTCGGCTCGTCCCCGGACGAACCAGGGGTAGACCATCGTTCGGAACTGCTCCCACAACCGTTGAACTTCACCGATGGTTCGGAGTCCAACACTCGGCTCGACTTTACCTCCTCGGCTCGCCTCCGGACGAGCCAGGGGTAGATCGCCGTTCGGAATTGCTCCCACAACCGTTGAACTTCACCGATGGTTCGGAGTCCAACACTCGGCTCGACTTTACCTCCTCGGCTCGCCTCCGGACGAGCCAGGGGTAGATCGCCGTTCGGAATTGCTCCCACAACCATTGAACTTCACCGATGGTTCGGAGTCCAACACTCGGCTCGACTTTACCTCCTCGGCTCGCCTCCGGGCGAGCCAGGGGTAGATCGCCGTTCGGAATTGCTCCCACAACCGTTGGACTACAACGATGGTCCCGGGGTCCAACACTTGGCTCCCAGTCCCCCCAAGCTTGCTTCGCGGCAGACTGGGAGTGGACCCCCACTCCACTTCGCCAGTGGAGGGGTACCGAAGCTACGTTCGGCCACATAATCCGAGCACCCTTGCCTAACAGTCGAAGCCCGAAGCCCTACGCCTTCGGTCGGCTACCGAGCAAGTGCCTTCCCGAGCTCGCAAACGGAGAAAACTCACTTTCTCCTCAACTTTCGTGCATGATCTCGATCAGACGGCTCAGATCTTGCCCCCTGCGCTAGACGACAAGATAACGTTTTCTTGGGAACTGAGCCGCCTCGAGATTCGTGCCTACGTTCAACGGCTCAGATCTTGCCACCTGCGCTAAATGACAAGATAGCGCTTTCTTGGGGACAGAGCCGCCTAGGAATTCGCGCCGCACCTTGTCAGAGTCACTAAACGACAAAATACCGTACATATAGGAACCTGTTCGGTTCAACACTCTCGCCGACGGAACTAAACACGCCCGGTTCAAGGACCTCGGCGCGACCAACACAGTTATAAGCAAGACAAATGTGCAGAGCAATGAAAGAAATTTTATTAAACAACACAACGCACATCTTTTCCATGGTTACAAAGTGTTTGCAAACAAAATACACGACACCGACCCACTATGCTTGGCCCTCATATGGAAATATCTTCACTAGACTGTTCGGTCGACTGTTCGTCCTCCTCGGCTGATGGCTCCCCTCCATCTCTCCGAAGCTTCGCTACCACAGTCTGCAAGTGTCGATTCTCCGAGAGCAAGTCGTCCCGCTCGGCTATGATCTTCGACTGGTTGTGCCGAATACACTTGACCCGAAGAGCGTTGCTGAAAGCGGTTTGCGAATCTTCGTCCCCTCCTGCAGGGCTCAACTCGACGATCCTATTCTCCAGGCGTTGGATCTCCGCTTCCCGAAGGTCGAGGACGGACGAAAGGTGGGCCCGCTCACTCTCAGCTCGGCGTATCTCCAGCTCGACGCTCCTGGGACTCAGAGCCACCGCCCCAGAAGTGGCCTCAGATTCAGATTCGTCATCCGAACCGTGGAAATCAGCATAAGGGTCGGCCGCCTCGAGCTGAAAAGAAAGGAGAACGAATTGCAAGTTTTCAGTACACTTCCGAGGCACAAGACTTGAAAAATTATCCAAACAAACTTACAAACTCATATATATTGTCTTCACATACATCAAGACCGACTCTACTACAAAGTTTTACAACAAATCCGAAGGAACATAAAACGACATGATCAGGGCCTCTTCGGAAGGGGAACGCTTCGGTTCAGGGAAATGCGAGGACGACGAGGCCTGCCCTCCGAACTCGATCCTAAACCAACGAAGCGTGAACCCCCTTCGCTACCGACCCTAAGTGTGGCGCCGGCCGAGGCACCGCTCGACGAGACGGCTGCGCTACTCTGAGCATCGGCAGGGCTCCGCCTAGCCGCAGGCAAACGTGTTGTGAGTTCGTAAAAAGAAATCCCCCTCCCGCTCTCTTCGCGGGTGCACGACGTACTGCGGACGTTAGCCCTCTCCGGCACAGGCTTGAGCGACGCAATCTCTTCCTCCAGTTCAATGATTCTGTCTCTCAGAGCGTCGTCCTTTGCCAACTTTCTCGGACGAGAAGGCCTCGACGAGCCAGAGGCGTTGGCACCATCGGTCGCGAGCCGTCAGAGGTGGGTGACCTCGATCCCCCTGTCTATCGTGATCCTTCTGAGCTTGTCGACTTCGGCCAATAGCCTCTTGCGCTCGACCGACGCCTTCTCCAGCTCGGAAGTCAGCTTCTCTTCCGCTGCCGAGCGTTCTTTCTCCGATAATTCCAAGTGTTGGACCTCAGCCAAAAGGTTGTCATTCTTCTGCTCGGCGGCAGTGAGCTCTCTACGGAGCCGCTCGACTTCCCCTTCGGGACAAGGAGCTTGGGGGTACTTCCGCAGTTGCCACAGCTCGCGACAGTACCTCCGCACAGCTGCCTTCGTCTCCTCCAGCTTGCCGAGCAGGAGAAACTGATTCTGTCGGCTCTGCAAGAGTTCGCCCTTCGTTTTCGCCAGCTCCTTCCGAAGGTATACAACCTCCATGATCGGACCGAACTTCACCTAAAAAGCGGAGATAAATCCGATGGGACAATACATGGAAACATCTACAACTAGTCACACGCAAATCCGAGGCTCAACACTTGGATAAATTTTTGCCAAACAAAATGTTTTCATTCAAAACCGAGGTGAAAGTTTTACACAAGCGGTGGCCAGTCCGCAGTTAGGCTTACAAAAAGAAAAAAGAAGAGGACTAAAAAAGACAACCGAGTCAGGGGTCGACCTTTTTGTCGTTAGGGTCCGTCGACCCCCCGGCCTTGTCCTCGCCATCGCCCTCGCCTCTGTCCTCGCTCCCGCTCTCCTCCTCGGAATCGTCCTCCTCCTCGCCCTCGGCTTCGGTCTCCCCTGGGCCTTCGACGCCTTCCGTCTCTCCCTCGGGGCCGAGCAACCCCTCGGGAACACCCTCCTCTCCTTCCACGAGGTCGTAAAAGTGGTAGGAGGACGTGTCGAAGCCTGGGTTCTTGGCGGCTACGTGGAGCAGGGCTCGACCGTAGGCTTCCTCCATGTTCTGGAGCATGTGCTGCGCGGCCTCCTCCTGCACGGCCTTCCTCACCTTCTTCACCTTCTTCTGGTGCTTGGCCATGATCCTCTCGGCCCTCTTCCGAGCCTTCTCCACTTCTGACCGAGCGTTGGTCAGTGCCTCCTTCAGCTCGGCGGCCTCCTTCTCCGAGGCCTCAAGTTTGGCCGCCGCGTCCTTCGACAGCTGAATGGCGTCGGCCAGCTGCTGCTCCAGCCCCTTCACTTCAGCACCCCTCTTTGCCGAGAGGAGCTGCTCGGCATCAAGCAGCTGCGTGGCCTTGACGCGCTCCGCTCTCTCCCGTTCATTCTCCTGCTCCTTGTTCGCAAACTCATCGAGTAGGAAGTTGAAGTGGCAAAGGGTCTGAAAAAGAACAGCAGATTAAAATCCGAACCTAAAGACTTAGAAAAAATTCCAAGAAAGAAATTTCTATGAGGGGGAGCTCGGCCTACTTACCGACATAGTATTCCGAGCGATCTGCATCACGGCGTCCCCTGCTAGCCCGGCCTTCAGGGTCGCTCGGTCCTTTGGGGTCGGTAGGTGCCTCACCGCCTCCATGCAGATGTTGCCGTCGCCCAAGAAGCCGTCGAAGTTCATCACCTGCCAGTCGGGCATGAAGATCTGCTTATGACGCTCGATCAGGATCTTCTCCGCATCGGCAGTGAGGGGCGGAACTTGGAGGGACAACACCTCTTTCACGCCGAATGCACCGCTCGACGGACCGGTAGCGTCCCCCTTCGGGGTCGGTGTCGGCGCACCCGAGGCAGGAGGGTCGAGGACCATGACCTCCCCCTGCTCGAGGACCATGACCTTCGGCTGGTCGGCAGCCTTCACGACCGAAGGCTTCTTCGAGGCTCGGCTGTCCTGAGGCCCCGCCGCAGGCCTCTTCTTCTTCGCCTCCTGCTCCGACCGGCCCTTCGCCACCAGAGCTTTGTAGTCCAGCTTCATCGTCTCTGCACAAGCCGAATGAAAAAACTTAGAAAAATTTTCATGAACTTTAAGCAAAAAGTACAAATACAGAAGCATACTAGGGTCGATCGGACTAAGACCCCCTCGGAATAGATCCTCCTCGGTAATTTCTTTCCAGCTTAGCGCTGGCAGGGCGAGGAGCTTCTTCTGGACCTCCGCCTCCTCATCACTCAGCGCCGCCTCCTTCTTGGTCCGCTTGGGCAGACCCTCCTTTGCCCAAACCGTCGGTATCACCCACGGCGTCGGAGCTCGGATGAGGAAGTACTTCTCCTTCCAATGTTTGATCGAGTCCGGATTCTCGATCAGCTTCACGCCCGTCCGGGGCGAAAGATAGAACCTCTGTTCGTCTCGCCTTGGCTGACAGGGTCGGTAGAGACTCCGAAAGAGGAACATACTCGGCTTGGCGCCGACCTCTTGGCATCGGAGGACGAATGCCATGACGTGCCTCCATGTGTTCGGCATCAGCTGGGCGGGGCTCAAACCGTACCATGTCAGGACATCAACCACGAACGGGTGGAGGGGAAAGCGGAGTCCGGCAATAAGGGAGTCGACCGGAAAGACGCACACGTCCGACGAGGACTTTGTGTTGGCTCGAAAACCCGGCCCGGGGAGGAGCAGTCCATAGTCGGCAGGGATCCGGAAGCCCTCTCGGATCAGGTGGAGGTCACCCTCGGTGAGAGACGAGATGGTATGGTCCACCTCGGACAGCTCCCTCGGCTCGTTCTCCTCCACCAGCTTAGCCGTACCTTGTGTCACTCTCTCTAAGGTGTCCTCGGCGTAGTCCCGTACGCCTCCCACGCTCGACAGAGAAATGGGTTGCCGACCGAACGCTCCAGGCGTCTTCGGTGTTTCCACGATCGTGACCACGGCCTTGCCCTCCCGGGACACCGCCGCAACCTCCTTAGGCAGCTCGGCCACTTCGCCCTCTCTGTCCGGACGAACGATATTCTGATCGCTCGGCTCCACTACCTCCTTCTCTTTATCCCCTCGGCCAACGGCTTGCTCCGAGGCGGGGGTCTCATCCGTGATCTTAACCATTTTTTCTAAAAGAGAAGGGAAAGAGACTGACCTTGAAGTGATAGGTACGGTCGGAAAGTTCACCGGAGACAAGGAACGCTACCGCGACAGCTAGCACCACCACCAGAGAGCTGAAAACTTCGAAGGCAAAGTAAAAACTGAAGAGAGAGAGTAAAAGTAAAAAATGAGACTTGGTCTAGGGGGGGGGTGAAGATTTATAGTAAAATGGAACGTCCTTTGGACTTCCAAACGAAAGAGCGCGACTTTTGGGCTGCTCTCGAAACGTCGCGAAGGCCCAACACAACTGCCTTCCTCACCAAGTCAACTAGCTCGGCGCAATGGGATCTAAATCCGAGCTACATGCAATCCGAGCCAGATTGCACAGACTCCGGTCGGTCTCCGAGCAAGTGCCTTTCCGAGCCTGCAAACGGAGAAAATGCACTTTCTCCTCAACATTTGTGCATGATCTCGATCAGACGGCCCAGATCTCGCCGAGGACACTAAACGACAAGATAGTATTTTCTTGAGAAATGTGCCCGTCTCGAGATGCGAGCCGCCATCCAACGGTTCGGATTGCGTCAGTTTGCTCGGACTGCCTACACCTACTCCATGTCATCCGACGGATCCGGGTGTGCCACTTCGCCCGGACAACTGAACCCTCGGACGCCCCACCTACGTCTAGAGAAACCAGAAAAAGTTTTGATTCAAAGTTTTAAGGCACCGCCCTCGGCGAGCACCCCCCAGGCCCCGGGTCTCGGTCGGTATTCCGCCGACCCACGGGCCCCGGTCGAAAGCAGATCAACATTCAGAGATCGGGAGAAGCGCACCATTCCGAGCTAGTTGATTGTAACTGTGAAGGTTCGGCCTGGTAGAGGACTTTGGCAACAGAACCTTCACAGTTGCAAACAACAAGCTCGGAACGCCCTTTATTTCTCCCCCCTCAATCTCACCGATGGCCCCCAGGTCCGAATTTGGATCGTCACCTCTTCCACCATGATTTCCTCCGACCCCGCCACCCACCTCGGGACAGCCGGAGTTGGCAGAAGACCTTGGTGGAAGAACGACCACCCATCATCCCGGAGCGACTCATACCTCGGGTTCGGATCACAGTCGTCACTACTCCTGCCTCGTTCTCCCCCGACCCTGACACCCACAATGGGGGCCGTCAGGAACGGGAGAAGAAGAAGGCAGTAGAGTGACCACCCCTCCGAACCTATCAAGGTTAAGACTTCACAAGACTGGCGTCCGCCAGAGGCAGACACCACCGAGGTCTAAAACTCAACATTGCTGCGACTGAAATAACAAGAGAAATGGAGTACTTATAGCCTACCCTCCAAGAACCAACCATTATGACCCTCGGAAGTTGAAACGCCACGCATTAATTGAAGGAGTTATCCTTAATGACCTGGGGAAAGTGGAACGCCGCACAAACCCCGAGGCACCATTAATGACCTTAGGAACAGAATCATCCCGAGACAGTTCGCGCCACGTCGCCCGACTTGCCGAGAAACCCTTTCTTCGGTTGGCTACCGAGCAAGTGCCTTTCCGAGCTCGCAAACGGAGAAAACTCACTTTCTCCTCAACTTTCGCGCATGATCTCGATCAGACGGCTCAGATCTTGCCACCGACGCTAAACGACAAGATAGTGTTTTCTTGAGGAATGTGTCCGACTCGAGATGCGCGCCGCCATCCGAAGGCTCAGATTGCGCCACGTCGCTCGGACTTGCCGAGACCCCCTCCCTCCGGTCGGCGGACGAGCAAGTGCCCTTCCGAGCTCGCAAACGGAGAAAACTCACTTTCTCCTCAAAAAATCGCGCCTGATCTCGATCAGACGGCCCAGATCTCGCCGAGGACACTAAACGACAAGATAGTGTTTTCTTGAGGAATGTGCCCGTCTCGAGATGCGCGCCGCCATCCGAAGGCTCAGATTGCGCCACGTCGCTCGGACTTGCCGAGACCCCCTCCCTCCGGTCGGCGGACGAGCAAGTGCCTTTCCGAGCTCGCAAACGGAGAAAACTCACTTTCTCCTAAAAAATCGTGCCTGATCTCGATCAGACGGCCCAAATCTCGCCGAGGACACTAAACGACAAGATAGTGTTTTCTTGAGGAATGTGCCCGTCTCGAGATGCGCGCTGCCATCCGAAGGCTCAGATTGCGCCACGTCGCTCGGACTTGCCGAGACCCCCTCCCTCCAGTCGGCGGACGAGCAAGTGCCTTTCCGAGCTCGCAAACGGAGAAAACTCACTTTCTCCTCAAAAATCACGCCTGATCTCGATCAGACGGCCCAGATCTCACCGAGGACACTAAACGACAAGATAGTGTTTTCTTGAGGAATGTGCCCGTCTCGAGATGCGCGCCGCCATCCGAAGGCTCAGATTGCGCCACGTCGCTCGGACTTGACGAGACCCCCTCTCTCCGGTCGGCGGACGAGCAAGTGCCTTTCCGAGCTCGCAAACGGAGAAAAAAGACACCGAGCTACTACAACCGTTGGATCTCCCAGAAATTCGTGCTCTTGATGACGAACGGTCCAGATTGTGCCGCGTGCACTAAAAGACAAGATAGCGTTTTCTTGGGATTCACACCATCATCCGATGGCTCAGATTGCGCCACGTCGCTCGGCCTGCCGAGACCCCCTGTCTTCGGTCGGCGGCCGAGCTAGTGCCTTTCCGAGCCCGTAAACGGAGAAAAAAGCTTCTGAGCGATAACAGCCAATGGATCTCTCAGAAATTCGAGCTCGACCATGATCAACGGCTCAGATCGAACCACGCCATAAATCGGTATTAAAAATCATTTTTTTATTTATTTAAATCGTTTATTTATTTAAAAATTGCGAAAAAATTGCTAAAAATTCGGGAAAATTAACTAAAAATTCTAGAAAATAATTGAAAATTCGGGGGTATGTTTTTGAGCCCCTGAACGGACAATTATCGCCTAGAATGCACTATTAAGGCCCCCGAACGATTAGTAAACACATCGCAAAATTAAGTAAATAATCCGAAAAAATAAATAAGAGCCGTCAAATACTCGATATGGCTAGGAAACAGTACATGACATCGAAAAGTTACCTCACTACCCCCTTCAAAATTCTAAGTCCTCCATATGGACTCCGATACAACTCCGCTAGCCACCAAAACAGTCAAACTACTCCTCAAAGGCTGATCACGCTCAGTCTTTAGGAGTGGGGGGCTCGTGATATGGCTAAAAATGGGGTTAAATCGGAACCGTCCAGATTGGGCACGAATCTTGAAGCTCGGGGGTAAAAAGGTAATTTCACATACAAGCGGATCCAAAATGGGTACTGGATCTCCTTCTCACAGACCCAATAACCCATGAATGGGTCCGCTCCAGTTGGGCACGGGTCCCGATCCGAAGCGAGCCCAAACCAGCAAGAGACAAATCAGGGCCACTGATTTGACCAAGTCAACGAGCCTGATTTGCTCTCACAGGGAATCAAGGGGTTAATTTCCTAAACAGACTATGAGAATTTTTCTCCTAGCAGTTACACAGGGAACCAGACCTCTAATCACTCCCCTGGCGACTATAAATACTTTCCCTCTGCCACTGTGACCAGGTTAATCACTTTTTCACCACTTTAAGCTCTTTCTTAATCTCTTCTGATTACTGATAAGAGCGTCGGAGGGTGCGTCGCCGGAATCAACCCCGGTGTCTCGTACTTCCTTGCAGGTTGCGCCAGGAGCAAGAAGGCTTGAGTCAACTGTTCAGGTTGTTCTCGGACTCACAAATTCTATCTGTTTACCCCCACACCGAAATCAGCAGTAACACAATCAAAAGTGCAATTTGGGTATTTAAATAACCCAGAGAGATTTATACACAAAATGATTGATAGCTTAGTGGGTTAAGTGTTCGCTTTGGTTTTTTCCGGCTCTAGTTCGAGCCTGGGCATGCGCATTGGTTTTTAACTTTAATTTTTTATATGTTTTCGAGTTTCAAAAATGGGAAAACTACATTAAAGAATCATATAATATTATTATAATATTTGGGAGTTATTTCATGTTATTCTAAAGATATTTTGAGAATTTAAAGATCATGTGCATGGGTTAAATAAGATTTTGATGGGTTGGTTTATAATAAAAAACAAAGTATAAGAATGAGATTTAAATAAGAAGCTTTTAATGATTAATTCTAAGAATTTTGGTGTTAAGAAATGGTGATTGAATTAAAAAGGAATAAATTGGTTCGTTAACCAAGGATTTGTCTAAAAGACTTTGATTTGAGAAATTGTTAGTGAATGGTGTTAAAGAAGTTGAATACTTCGTGAATTAACATAAAGTGGATAAAGTAAATTGTTAAATAAAAGATGAAAGGTTTATGTTGAGGTTTTCTTTCTAACCTATTGGATCTCTAGAGTGAGATGGTTGTTGGAATCTAGAGACTAGGCGAGACCCTTATTAACTGGCATTTGTGAATAATGAAAATTTGAGAACTAACCAGTGTGTGTTAAGTATCTCTTGAGAAGTAGCCAGTTTGGGCTAACTTTCTCTCGTGTTGAGTTAAGTCCGACAAAAGTAAGCTAGCTCTAGGTTGTGATGGTTTTTAATTAAATAAATCTTAAGGACAAGCACTAAAATTCTTTTTGAAATTCTTTTTGAAATTCAATCAAAAGAGCAATTTGGGTAGTTAAATAACCCAGAGAGATTAATACACGAAATGATTGATAGCTCAGTGGGTTAGGTGTTGGCTTTTGTTGCTGTCGGCTCTAGTTCGAGCCCGGGCATGCACATTGGTTTTTAACTTTAATTTTTTTATATGTTTTCGAGTTTCAAAAATGGGGAAAACTTCATAAAAAATTTATATAATATTATTATAACATTTGGGAGTTATTTCATGTTATTTTAAAAATATTTTGAGAATTTAAAGATCATGTTCATGGGTTAAATAAAATTTTGATGGTTTGGTTTATAATAAAAAACTAAGTATAAGAATGAGATTTAAATAAGAAGCTTTTAATGATTAATTCTAAGAATTTCGGTGTTAAGAAATTGTGATTGAATTAAAATGGAATAAATTGGTTCGTTAACCAAGGATTTGTCTAAAAGACTTCGATTTGAGAAATTATTAGTGAATGGTGTTAAAGAAGTTGAAAACTTCGTGAATTAACATAAAGTGGATAAAGTGAATTGTTGAATAAAAGATGAAAGGTTTATGTTGAGGTTTTCTTTCTAACCTATTGGATCTCCAGAGTGAGATGGTTGTTGGAATCTAGAGATTAGGCGAGACCCTTAGTAAATGGGATTTGTGAATAATGAAAATTTGAGAACTAACCAGTGTGGGTTAAGTATCTCTTGAGAAGTAGCCAGTTTGGGCTAACTTTCTCTTGTGTTGAGTTAAGTCCGGCAGGGTAAGCTAGCTCTAGGTTGTAATGATTTTTAATTAAAACTTAAGAACAGACATTAAAATTCTTTTTGAAATTGTTTTTGAAATTCAATCAAAAGAGCAATTTGGGTATAAATAACCCAGAGAGATTTATACACGAAATGATTGATAGCTCAGTGGGTTAGACCATCTCCAACCCTCAACTCCATTTTGGAGCAACTTTTACTCCAAAATGGAGTAACTGTCACATCAAACAGTAACTTCATCTCCAACCCATAACTCCATTTCTAACTCCAAAAAGGAATATTCTCAGCATATTCTTTTTTATCTACTTTTAAAATTAATTCTCTTCTAACTCCCCACTATTTATCTATTCAACCAATTAGCCACCAAAAAAAAATTACTGCCTTTCTAAATTGTTAGTCTTATGTGTGTTATTATTTTATTGCGTTATGTATTTTGCATTGTTTTTTTTATTACACGAGTTTAGTTTCATTATTGTATTTTGCATTATGTAGTTTGCATTGCTTTTTATTTGAATGTTTATTAAATTTTAATTAAGGCGTCCTAAAATGTACGAAGTTTTTATATATTGTAATTGATATTTCGTATTATTTTCTAAATATTAAATATACTAAAAATTTAATTATTAACCTTCAATAGAACACAAATAAATTAAATTTTCATTTCTGGGAGTAGAATGTAATAAACTTTGTTAAGAAAATATTGAATTAGGGTTTAATTAAAAATTAGAAAACTTTAGGGGTTTTTTTTCTATAAAAAAAATAAAAATTTGCCGCTGGATGAACAGTAGCGCGCCATATATGGCGCACCACTGTTCACCAGGTCTCCATCCACGCCAAAATGGCGCCAGAAGTGGCGCTGGGTTGGAGGCCAAATCCAACGCCAAACCCCACTTCAGTGCCAAAATGGAGTGGGGTTGGAGATGGCCTTAGGTGTTGGTTTTGGTTGCTGTCGGCTCTAGTTCGAGCCCGGGCATGCACATTGGTTTTTAACTTTAATTTTTTATATGTTTTTGAGTTTCAAAAATGGGGAAAACGTCATAAAAAATTTATATAATATTATTATAACATTTGGGAGTTATTTCATGTTATTCTAAAGATATTTTGAGAATTTAATGATTATGTTCATGGGTTAAATAAGATTTTGATGGGTTGTTTTATAATAAAAAACAAAGTATAAGAATGAAATTTAAATAAGAAGCTTTTAATGATTAATTCTAAGAATTATTGTGTTAAGAAATGGTGATTGTATTAAAAAGGAATAAATTGGTTCGTTAACCAAGGATTTGTCTAAAAGACTTTGATTTGAGAAATTATTAGTGAATGGTGTTAAAGAAGTTGAATACTTGTGACTTAACATAAAGTGGATAAAGTGAATTGTTGAATAAAAGATGAAAGGTTTATGTTGAGGTTTTCTTTCTAACCTATTGGATCTCTAGAATGAGATGGTTGTTGGAATCTAGAGACTAGGCGAGACCCTTATTAACTGGCATTTGTGAATAATGAGAATTTGAGAACTAACCAGTATGGGTTAAGTATTTTTTGAGAAGTAGTCAGTTTGGGCTAACTTTCTCTCGTGTTGAGTTAAGTCCGGTAGGGTAAGCTAGCTCTAGGTTGTGATGATTTTTAATTAAAACTTAAGGACATGCACTAAGGGGAGATGTGATGAAGTCTGGGCAAACATGAGTATGAGGGACTTGATAGCGCGGTGGGGGGTTATCTTAAGAATTATCGGGGTTGCGGCTTGTGGTGGGAGATATTTCTTCAGAATTACCAGGATCGAGGCGATGCTCATGGGGTATTTATGTGATGAGGTATCGATGACAGCGCGGTGTGGGTTCGTCTCCAGAATTATCGGGGTGTGAGGCGTGATGGCCGAAAATCACTCGCGGTGGGAGGACTAATATTAAGAATTATCGGGGTCATCGCTCGCGGTGTGGGTATTCGCCTCCAGAATTATCGGGGTTACGACTCTCGGTGGGAAAGAGATATTCAAGAATTATCGGGGTGGTACTAGATACTCAAAGAATATCTAAACCTTACATTAGTCACTGTAGTAGTAATTCATGGCAATGGATTTAAACCTATAATGTGGAGTACGTAGGTACTTTTCCTTGGACCTATGTAGAATGGGATGCATAAAATTCGAACAAGTAAGCATTAGTTTCATCGTAGTGTAAATTTGCATTAGATATTAAGTCAAATCATACACTGACATGTTTAGGATAGTCATTTTTACACTTTATTGTGCATTCAAGTTTGTGTTTGCTAAAGTAAGAGAATCACTGTTTTATAACATTGCGTCAGTTGTATGCAACTGACGTGCCCACAGTTTTCCAGTGCAGGTCTTGGATTGGCAAAAGACATAAAGATGAATTGATGCTAAATATTATCTTCAGATTTAAGTTGTTGATGTTAAAGTTGTAAAATATCATGTTGTATTCTTTTTAAATTTCGCTGCGTTGATGTAAAGAACAAAGTTGTATAATAAAAGTCTTAATTTCCTTGTAAAATTATACGAATTTGAAGTAAAAGATCTTGTTGTGCTACAAATTACATGTAAATAGAGAAATATCAAAGTAAGGTGCCAGGAAATTAAAATTACTGGCAATATAAAGATTACTGGAAAGTTATATAAATTCGGGGTGTTACAGTTATTAGTATGTACATATAAAGATTACTGGAAAGTTTAAATATAAGAATTGACTTCTTAGTTGTTAAACCCATATTTACAATCAATTTTGTAATCAATAATGAAAAAGAATAACACATTTCAATCAAAAAAAAGAAAGGGAGCAATCACCTCACAAAAATATGTTAGTAGAAGCGAAGTATAAATAGGTAGGCATAAAGCAAGAGATTTCAAGCACAAAAACACAGTAAAACACAATATAGCTGTTTCAAAGAATTTTAAAATTGATATTATATGTTTCATGAAACAAATGCTAATTTCCACCTTTCAAAACCCTTATAACTATCTCTTCAACGGCCACGACTTTTCAAGACAGAACTCTCAAGTACCTGTTTTTTATTAGATCATTAATTTATAGTTAAGTACATGATTCCACAATCTGCAAAGTTAACAGGAAAATCTACACTCTTCTTTTTTATATAATAAAGACTTACCATATTCTGTACACAATGAAAAAAGAGAAATTGGTTCTACATATCTACATATAATAATTGATGAAACCACAAACATCTTAGGCTAACCTCAGAAATATTTTATATGTATAAGGAATACATATTTAACAAATATGGACATTTAGTTTTAGTTTACTAAATTTTGTATATGCAGTTGTACACCATTTCTCCATGATCTCCACCCCTGGGATATGAACCATATATTATATGCCTATGATCATATCCTATATCAAGCAAACAAATAATCAGACATCAGATAAAAAACTATTATAATAATAGGAAGAAAAATAAGTTAATTACATATGCATTGAGAAGATCCAAACATAATACAAAGACTTAATTGATATAGTAACTCGTGAAGGTTGAAACATAATAAGAAGATGAATTGTGGTAGATGGCTGCAAGCCTACAAGGGAGATCATGGCTACAATATTCGACATTTTTGAAATAATTAACCATATTTCAAGAAATAATTGAAATATAATAATAATAATAATAATAATAATAATAATAATAATAATGGATATATGAAGGAGGTATACAAATAGAAGAAAAAGATGAAAGATTGTTTACAGCCACCACTAGTTAAGAAACTCTTGAATCTGCGATGGTAAAAGAGAGAAAATTGTCAAATCCATCAGACTAAGACATCTACTATCCAAACTCCACCACCAATACCATGTCTAGTCCAAACGGAGTTGAAGAGAGAGGAAGAGTGCATGCTAGAGAGGTAAAGAGGAATGAGAGGGAGATAGAATGAGAGTCGGGGATTTTCTTTTTAAATATTTGGAACAGAAACAAGATAAATTTGAAAGTGGGGGAGGTGTGATTTAAGACACATAAATATTGTGTACCATAACTGTATTTTTTCATTTTCTTATCCTTCACTCGAAATTTAAAAAAAGACTCTTATCTTACTTTTCCTCTCCTTGCTTCATTTCAAAAAAAAAAAAATAATAAAGAAAAAAAAATATGCGGGTAGACTTTTTTACTTATATATAGTTATGAATAGTATAACCATGTGATTGCATAGAATTTTCAAAAAATAAGAAAATAAGAAAAT
Organism: Hemerocallis citrina; assembly: GCA_017893485.1. Classification (NCBI taxonomy): domain Eukaryota; kingdom Viridiplantae; phylum Streptophyta; class Magnoliopsida; order Asparagales; family Asphodelaceae; genus Hemerocallis; species Hemerocallis citrina. The sequence continues at coordinate 226,905,222 of CM030363.1, read as the reverse complement.
CATTTTTTAAAGATCCATCTCATAACTTATATACTATACTGCACAATTTTTTAGTTTTGATTAGGGGGTATGATTCAAGATTAAAATTTAAATGGAGAAAGAGTAGGAGTTACCTTCTACATTTGCTCTCTCTTTTTTTTATAAAGAAAAATAGAGAAAAATTCTTGGACCAAAAGTGATCTTAGCATAAAATATTGTATAGATTATTTAATTTAGCCAAAACAAATAAAGAAATAAAATTTACACGTTGTTGCGAAAATTAAGGTGGATGCGCATGGGCTTGAGCTCAAATTCATGTATTGATTGGGCTCCTTTGAGGTTATAAGTGCTTGTTTGAAAAACGATTTTCTTTTTAAGGCCTATACTGCAGTAGCCATCTATATAATAAAACACAAAGAAAAGCTATCAAGTGTCTCTCCTTCAATAGTAAGGAAATAAATGGTTCAGATCTAAGCTCCCAAAAGACATCCCCGCCTTCCCCCCCCAAAAAAACCTGTTATTTATTTAATTATTTCTCTCTCTCTCTCTCTCTCTCCTATTCAGATCAGTTTGCTCCCTCTATTTCCCAAACCAGAGAGCTCTAATTTCTCTCTCTTTCTCCCCTAGTGTTTTTAAGCCGCTAACTGCAAATCCCTAAAACCATTTTCTTAAATCTTGGCTTCCATTCCATTGGCGAAGCCTCCATCGTCCTCTCAAGCCCAAATCTCAAAGCAAATTAAAATCCAATTCCAGTGTCGAACCTTAATCAAGAGGTCATCGCCGATATCTGATCCGCTGCTGATTCTGTATCGGCGACTTCCCTCCACCAAATCGAGTGCGAATATCAAGCGACTCCGTATCAGCGACTCTCCTCCACCGAATCGAGAGCCTCTACATGCGATGCAGTGACTCTAATTTCATCTCATTAACCGAATTCTCATTCTAATTTTTAATTTTGTATGTGCACGAGATTACTAAGTTTTTTGCTGACTCGAATTTTCTGTGTGCATGGGATCCAAGTTCAGAGAGGTATGATTGTTTTATTTTTTGGTTTAATTTTTTTTAATTTGGTCATTTATTTGATGAGTTTTTTATTGGTTTTGACTTGAGGTGTATGCAGGTGAGAGATGGATTATTTGGTGGCCTCAATTTGGGCTTCCAAACCTTAGCAAGACATGTAAGCTGATCAGTAACCTAAAATAACTTGACAAATATGCAACATTAATTTCTTTATTACAAGAGAATATACTATTGTGAAGTGTTCTCTTCACTGGTTATTAGAAACCATGGATAATATAACATATAAGAACTTTTAGTATATGTTTGGATACATAGGATTGTGATGACTTGAGTTTACCGGTGAAGGGTGCAAACTCTCCACTCAAGAAAGACAACTATAGTAAATTTTTTATTGATCAATTTTGATTTTTTTTTTATAAAGGTGCAATGGGGAGACAAAGTGGAGATAAAAGAAATGATTAGCTTAGATTAGAGTTTTGAGAACTTCATGTATTATATTTTGGTTGAAATAATAATAAGAGGTATTTAAATTGCAAACTGAGTCCGAGACAAATAAATGTTTAGATTATTGGTATTGTAGATACCTTCACACCTGCACTTGGGTTACCATTGTATTTAGACATGCTCATAGTGGTTATGAGATTAGAGTAAGCGCTATAAAACATATATGATCTTGTCCTTGCATAGCTATTACAAACATCTAAAAGTGATGCTGAAGTTAAAAAAAACTCTGTGCAGTGTTTCTAACAAACTATATGCATTCCAGGTAAGTTCAAGCTAATGATCAAGAAGGTGATGGTTGAGCTTAAAGGTAGATATGCTGATTCCTCATATAGTATGCTTCCTACTTCAATTAATTTTCTGGACCTCTAAAACTATTTTATATAATCAAACCAGGTACACTATTTCGAAGACGTGCCGTAGACACGTGTCAATGGGCAAATCTAGTACATTTATAAATGAGGTCGAATAAGCTTAGTGCTAACCTCGACAATTATGCTATACACAAATGATACAATTATAAATGAGACCGAGTAAGCTTAATGCTAACCTCGACAGTTGTGCTAAACACAAATGATACAATTTGAACCATAGTTTAAAGGATCAGCTGATCTCAATTCAATCTAGCCAATCCAAGTTGATTTTGGAGATGGGCAATCTAATCCCCTCCAAAATATCGAGATAACTGATCTAAAGCAGTGTTTGTTCAAGATGCATATGGATCAAACAATTTAGTCCAATCCAACCAATCTGAAAAATTTTAAAAAGAAAAAAATAAAAGGAAAAAGTGAAAACAAAGAAATTAAAAGAAGAAAGAAAACTTAACCAAAAAAGTAGAAACTTATAGGACCTTTATATAAAATAATCGCACTCAAAGTTTTTGTTAAAAGAAATTTATGACTTTTGTAAAAATTTGCAAGATAACCCACTATATATATACACAAAGCAAATGAGGTGGTTCCACAAACATATTCTAAGTAATATTTGAAGGTTGGTTTCACGTACATTTGGAAGAGGTTTTTACACATCTTTAGGTTATGATAGTATATATAACACATGCATAACATGTACAACTATTTATCTTAGATATTAAAACTGTAATACTTAATTGATCAATTGACTTTTTAAAATAATTAAAATAATTAATTTTAAGAGAAAAACCTTAGATATAATTTTTAATAAAAAAATAGCCTATAGAAAAAAACTGATACATCGACACGATGCTACCAATACCGGTCTCAAAAGAATTTTTTTTGGCAATCTGATATTGTCCCGATACCGAGATTTTCAAGTCTTAGCTCCTAAATATTCCTTGATCTTCTTTATTAATTGCAAAAAATAAAGATTAATGGAGAATGAGAAACCACACTACACTTCAGTTAAGTTCGACTCTACAATTTACTAGACTAGACACGTTTATAAAAATGCAATATATAAAATTTTGTTCATTATTAAACATAACCCGGTAAATCATTTATATAACATGGGATAATGGAGTATAGAGGTGGTCCCCGTGTATTCTAGGGGTAGGCCTTGGAGATTGCAGAGGTTTTTCCCCCGTTGACTTCAGTATTGGACTTAGCTCTGCGTGGCACCTAGTTTGTCGATTGATACAAATACAATAATACAAATGGATACACACAATTTTACTTCTCATCACAATATAACTCAAGACCACTACTCTCTCCTTGGAAACAAATTAAATTTGGCAACAAGCGTCTTCTGTGTTCATCTCCCACTTCCCCCCTTTAATCTGCCATCTCCCATCTTCTTCTCTCTGCTCTTTTTTCTACATTCGGTGGTCAGACTTGTTGAGTTTAGTGGTTTGAGGTCCTTGCTCTGAGGGATCAAGTGTTGTTTGGTTGTTTCTGTTGCTTAGCACTCCAGATTTATTTGACTTGGTGTGGGGTGTGATAGTTCGGGTGGTGTTCTTCATTATTCGACGGGTGTGTGGTTTAGTTCTAGTGGTTTGCTCATGTTCTAGGTCGGTGGTGTGATGGTAGCCTACTACTTCTGGTTGGTGCTTTCTCGTTCTGGGTCTGCTCTTCCCCTCCTCGGGTTCCTTACTTCCCTCCTTGCCTATTGAGGAGCGGTTGTGTTCCACAGCCTTCTGGTGAGATTTCTCACTCCGGTCTTATTCTTCGGTGAGTGATTATTATCTTTCGTCTTCTGGCTCTTGTAATTACTGGTTGTTTGGGTGTCTGGAGGGGCGCCTTAAGATTCAATACCATTTTGCTGGTTCTTTAGTTCTTTTTTTGGGTGAATTTTTATTCTATTTTTGCTGGGGAGTTGTTTTGGGTGATCTATACAATAACTATTGCTGATTGTGGGGTTTTGGGCTTTGTTGTGGCCCATTACTCCCATCCTCCTTTTCTTCGATCACATTCCTTTGGTGCTTTTGGCCTATGGCCCTCTCATAGGGCCAAGTGGTGAAGAGAAATAAAAATCCAATTTCGGGCCCATCTCCATCGACTTCTGAGCCCTTAGACCATCTGTAGTCGTTGTGACCCATTTTTTGGGTATTTGGCAAATGGAAATAGAAAATTTGAGTGCGCGCTGTAGTGGTCGAAAGTTAAAATTTGGTCAGACGAAGGATTATCTTTCGTCTGAAAAATTTAAAAAAAATTTTTTTTTTTTTGGCTGAAATGAAGCACAAAAGGACAAAAAAAAAAAAATTCCAAAAGTGAGGGACGGTAGATAATCTACCGTCCCAACACTTTTGTCTTATACAAAATTGTTAGGGACGGTAGATTATCTACCGTCCGACACTTTTTTTTTTATATTAATTTTTTGGGATGGTACTTTATCTTTCGTCCGATAAAAAAAAAATTTAAGCGACGGAAGATAATCTATCGTTCGGCTATATTTTGGCAATTGCCAAATTTAGCCGACTCCTGTAGCGATCGAATCCAAATTTTGGGTAAATGGCCAACGACTACAACCCTTTTTTTTTCCAAATTTTGGAAAATTTGGATATATGGCAAACGACTACAGATGCTCTTACACACTCTTCCAGGGCATTCCTTATTTCCCTCCCTTCACCTGAGGGATTCTGCCCCTACATTCTCCCGCCCTTTCGTCTCTTCTTCTCGCCCTCATCTCCACTGTTACCGTTGCCTCAAGCCAGGCCATCTCCGATAATTTTGTCAAAACAAGATGCAGTGTTTATTCTGCGATAAGATGGGTCATTCCCGTAGTCGTTGCTTCTTTGTCCAACAACTACTGGGTTTACAACTTGGTATCTCTGTCTCCGACCAAGTCCTTGTCGTTCTAGATTTCCCTATTCTTAAGCTCCAACTCAAGGCCATGAATGTGAATAGGGATAAAACAGATTCGACCTCTTCGATTTCTCCAACCACTGCCATTCTCCCTACCCCTCCTCCGCTGCATGTTCCCCCACAACCCTCCTCTGTTGTCCCTGTTTCCGCTTCATCTCTGACCGATGCTATACTTCCTGCTTCGATTGTTCCTCCGGTCTCAGTGCCCACACGATTTTGTGTTTTTTTTTGACCGTTCTACGGAGATTGAGCTGAAGATCTCTAATTTGACTCGTTTTGGAGCAGTGTCGGTTTTGGGGGGTTCTATTAGCAATGCTACCCTCGACCTGTTTCTTTCCAACCTCACTGGTATTTTGGGGTTGACTTGGGGTGTCAATTGCTGTGATAATGGGGACTTTGTAATCAAATGTCCTTCCTCAAAAATTCTTAAGCAGTTAATTTCTAATGTATCGCTGGGAATTGGTGATGTTCAACTATCTATTAGGTAAACTATCTATTAGGCTTTGGCCGTCTTCCGATATCCCTCTTCCATGCTCCCTGACATCACTTACGAAGGTGATTATTTCTGGACTTCCCTCGTTCTGTGACTCCCCTCACCTTGTGGCTTTAATGACCCGTTGCATTGGTAACTTAATCGATACCTCCTCCTCGGTGATGCTTCCGTCTGGTTGCCTTCTAGTGAACGCTGAGCTCCAATGTGGCCAACCTACCGATCGCTTGCATGAATATCAATTAAGATTGAGATTAGGAGACTCCGCTTTCTCTATTTTTGTTAGTTATGTGGATGATCCCCCCAAGTCTAATACCTTTACCCCATCTTCTAATCCTACTCCAATATGTGTTGGCCTCACAACCTACCTTAAATTTTTTCTACTGGATGGTCTCATTCTTCCAAGGAGGGTTCCTCTTCGTCTTCTGCCTCCCAGGAAGTACAAGACACGGAGGTTTCTCTGGCCGAGAGAGTCGGGGGGGGGGGGGGGGGGGGGGCTTACAAGTGCGAAGGGTCAGATGCATCTGGCATTCTGTCTTCCCTTCCTGCTAATTGGGTCTGGAGGAATCATGCCTCCCACTAGGGTGCGCCCTCGGTTCTTCCGCAACCACTGCCCTCTCAACCGACATCTTCCAGCGCCATAGTTCAAGATTTCAACAGATTGGCTGACATTTCCTTGCCACCCTCTTCCAATCCTTCCCCGTCTGATTGGGATAAACTCATTCCACCTTCTTACATACAGGCCTCTGATCAAGATTGGGATAATTGGAGCCACAATCTTAATTTCTCTGTAGAGTGGGAGAAGTATAAGGGCATCGTCCGCTACATGCTGCTCTCTTATATGCTATTACTTGGTCCTCCAGCGTGGATTCTACGTACTCTTCCTCTCTCCTTCCGATGTTTAATATAGATTTTTTTGCTCCTTCACGTTATCCTCTTCCATTGGAATTCAGAGACTGCTCCTAAGGAGCCAGAGGCTAGTCCTCTTAATGTAGTTTCTCCTGGTCCTATTTTAGAGCCAGTCGAAGCTAATTGTTCTTCTGATTACATTCGACAGGCTTCCCCAAAAATCATTTCTTCCCCTAAAACCTGTTTTAGTCAATGTCAATAAGAAGCACTCTTCTAATATTATTCATTCTAGTGCTCGGTTGGGAGCTAAACATTCCTCATCTTGTTTTGCTACCGCTAATACATAGCTTGCGGGGCAGATAAGGTGCTAGGATCTTCCTTCTCCTTGCCCAATTGACACCCTGCTAGGGACAGTTTATCAATTTCACTTTGACTCTTATTCCATTGAGGAATTTAGCAACCTTTCCTCTGGCTTGGGCTTTTCTCTTCACTCCTCCGGCCCTTCACTTTTTGAGGAGATCAAATCTCTGGAGTTATCTAGAGTTGATGCGTTCAATCGTGCTCATGATTAGTTGCTCCTGGAATATTCGGGATCTGGGAGCCTCCCCCAAGAAAGAGGCTTTATTTAACCTTATCTCCCCCCTTGAAATGCGGTATTATTTATATCTAGGAATCCAAACTGGACTCGCTGTATTCCAGGATCATCAGGTCTCTTGTGGTCACCTTTTGACTCAATAGGTGTCCCTTAATGCTATTCATACTTGTGGGGGTATTCTTCTGGGCTTCCAAGCCTCTCTTTTTTATCTGATCTCTATTTCTAGGATGAAAATTTTCCTTATTTTCATGCTCTATTGGATTGAATTCGTCCAATCACTGACGATTGTTTCGGTCTATGGTCATGCCTCTACGAACCTCCGTAATGAATTTTGGGGATGAATTCAACTCTTTTCTTGGTAGAATCAATGGCCTTTGGATTTCTGTGGTGATTTCAATGTTACTAGATTCCATCATGAACGTCGGGGCAACCTCTCGCGCCTCAATGATTCCTCCATCTTCAACAATTGTATCACTTCTTTAAATCTCCTCGACCATCCCATTAATGGTCGTTGGTTCAATTGGTCTAATCATCCTTTCTAGACGTCCATGGCGAAACTAGATAGATTCCTTGTTTCAGCTGACTGGATGAGCAGCTTCCATAATACTTTTATTCAAGTTCTTCCCAACCCTGTTTTGGATCATACTCATCTGCTGCTTCATTCTAACTTTAATTTATCCAAACTGCTCAAATTCCACTTTGAGAAATTTTGGCTTGAGGATCAGATTTTTGTCAGTATGATTATTCAGTGTCTATCTGCAGTCGTTGGCTCTCACGACCTTTCCTATCTGCTCTCCATTCTGTGAAAAACAGGTGTAAGGTTAGGAAGAAGGATAGATTTGGTAACTTTAGCCTTCTTAAATGTTCTTTTCTTCATGCTATTCATCTTATCAACCAGAAAGGGGAGATTGGCTTCATCTCTATGCAAGATAGAATTTATCGCAAGGATTGCAAGGCTGAATATTCCTCCTTATTACATCTTGACCGCATGAGATGGGTTTAACGGGCCAGAATCAGGTGGCTTACAGAATGATACTGAAACACTGCGTTCTTTTACCAATTTGCCTCCAATAGGCAGATGATCAATCGCATATCGTCTTTATTAGAGATGATGTCGAGCTGCGATCGACACCCCAATTCCATGCATCTTTCTTAAGATTCTTCAAAAATCTCATGGGTTTATTCGTGGCTGCGTCGGTTCGCATTGATAGGCATTCCATTTATGGTGATGAGAGTGTAGATCTCTCATGCCTTGATAATCCTTTCTCGATTAAGGAGATCAAAGTTGCGGATTTCTTTATGCTTAGCGACTTTGCTCCTGGCCCTGATGGCTTTCCCCTATTTTTTTTCTTTCAAAAAATTGGGGATCTCCTTAAAGGTGATCTATTTGAGATTTTCTCCGACCTATACAACAGTTCCTTCTCTTTTGACATCATTAATTATGCGCAGATTGTTCCTATACCGAAAATCCTGGGTGTTAATTCTGTGTCAGCATTCAGGCCGATTAGCATTCTCAATGTTACTTTCGAAATCATCATGAAAGTGCTTGCCTATAGGCTCAACATTGTTATTTCTCCTCTCATTCATACGACCCGGTTAGCGTTTGTGAAAGATCAATTTATTTTAGATAGTGTGACATGCGCTCAAGAAATTATTTTAGGATGTCACAGATCCAAAACCGAAGGGATTCTTCTTAAGATTGATTTTGAAAAAGCTTATGATAAGGTTAGTTGGTCCTTCCTTTTTATGTTCTTTTACACCGGGGCTTTGGTCTGAAATGGATAGCCTTGATCAAATCTAGCCTTTTCGCAAGCACATCATCAGTGATTATCAACGGTATTGAGGGTAATAAGTTTAAGTGTAAAAGATGTCACATCATCAGTGACCTGATCTCTTCCCTTTTATTCGGTCTTTTCGCTGATGTTTTCAGCCGGATGATCGTTAAAGCGGGTGAGGCCAGCATTATCCAAGGGATAGGTAGTTTCCTTGACTTCAAGGGGATTCTGAATCTTCAATATGCTAATGACACTATTTTGTTCGCTAAACCCCATGACCCATCTCTTCGTAATCTTAAATTGCTACTATATCTATTTGAAAGCACATCAGGCCTATGATCAATTTCAATAAATCGTCCGTTATTTGGCTCAATGGGTCGGATGCACGACAAACTGAGGTAGAAAATTTTCAAAACTTTTCTTCTAGTGCCTTCCTTATTAACTACCTTGGGATCCCCCTTCATTGGAGATCTCTTCTTAAAGAAGATTGGTTTCCGATGATTGATCGGATCGAATCTAGACTGAGCGCGTGGTCTGGCCGTCAAATGTCTAGGTGTGGGAGACACACCTTGGTTAACTTGATTCTCTCGTCCATCCCGCTCTATATGATGTCTTTCTTCTTTGTTCCTTCTTGGATGGTCAAACGTATTGACTAGATTATGTAGTTTTTTCTGGTCTGGATCCAACTCTTTCTCTTCCGACAAACACCTTTGTAACTGGATGCGTGGTTGCAGATCCAAAAAAGGTGGGTTGGGCATTGTTAACGTTGTTTGGATCCGTTTGGTGCTCTTCAAGTATCACCGGAGGAAAAAAAATTTGGGACCTCCACCCCAAAGCTGTTGCTCACGCCTCCACATTCTGGAAAGGTGTGTTGCTGGTGGGGCCTTTTAGATGCAACATTTTCAAAATCTGTAGTGACGGTTCTATAGTTAGATTTTGGTTAGATTTTTGGATTGGTAGTTCCAAAATCGCGGTATTATTCCCTTTTCTCTTTCTTCTTGCGGCTAACTCTAATGCCATGGTAGCCTCTTATTATTCGATCCTTAACGGGCATAGGACTTGGAGAATCCCTTTCACCAGTTCTCTCACTCCCCAGCTCCATTCTGACTATTTGCGCCTTCTGGTCATGTTGGGCTCTTATCCTTGGCATTCGAGAGATGACTACTGGTGAAGATGGTCTACCTCCGGGGCCTACACTGTTAAATCCTTCTATTCTTTCCTTAACAATGGTGGCATTATTTCTCCTTTCTATAAAACTATTCGGCAAAATATTGCACCTCTTAAGGTTAGGATTCTTGTGTGCCTAGCTATTCATAATAGGTTTTTTACAGTTGAGAATCTCAACAAGAAGAACCTTGCACTCGGCCAAAAGTGTGTGTTATGTTCTAATCATGAAGAGTCTAGCGATCACCTATTTTTTATCCATTATCCTTTCATTCAACCTATTTGGTGGATTTGCAAGTCTGCGTGGCATATTAATGGGATGGCACAGAATTTAGAGAGAATTTTTTGTCGTACTGACCCACTTTTTGAAAATATTTGGGGGTCTGATCCACTTTCGAAAATAATTAGCGATCTGACCCAGTTTTGGACACGTCAGCATAAACCGTTATTGAAAATAACGGCATAGGTGATTACAATGCCGTTCTTCCAAAAAGCGGCATCATTTTACATTTTTTTTAGCATGCCGTTATTTGGAATAACGACATCTGTATATTTCTCATACAAGTGTGAATCTTCTGTCTTGTAAAAAATTTCTAAGTGTTGAAACAGCTTATAAATAATGCTGTTATCTCTAATAACGACATTCTAATTACTGATGCCGTTATTGGAGATAACGGCATCAGTAACTGATTTTATTATAACTGTTGCCGCTATCTCCAATAACGGCATCAGTAATTCGAATGCCATAATTGGAGATAACGACATTATTTATAAGGTATTTCAACACTTAGAATTATTTTACAAATCAGAAGATTCACACTTGTATGATAAATATACAGATGCCGTTACTCCAAATAACGGCATGCTAAAAAAAATGTAAAATGATGCCGCTTTTTGGAAGAACGGCATGGTAATCACCTATGCCGTTATTTTCAATAACAATATATGCTGACGTGTCCAAAACTGAGTTAGAGCGCTAATTGTTTTCGAAAGTGGGTCAGACCCCTAAATATTTGCAAAAAGTGGGTCAGTGCAGAAAATTCTTCATTTAGAGATGGGGTGGGGCACTTGGAGGTCCTCTAATATCCCGTGGAAAATTAGACTTTCTTGGGATATTACTATGATGACACTCATTTGGATTATTTGGAAGGAAAGAAACAATTAGATGTTCTATTGTACTTTTCACTCGTTCGACAAACTATTTGAAGATGTTCTGTACTTCACTAATTTTTGGGCTAATATTCTTCCATATAAGAAAGAAGGATTCGCTTCTTCTACATTATCTGAATTCTTCTGTTATGTCTTTGTTTCATGCCCCTTGATTGGGCAGAGGTCGTTCTTGTTTGGGGTCTTTTGGGTTCGCTGCTTCCTCTGTGATTGCTACCATATTCCTCCTTTTGTTTACTACTTTAGTTTTAGCTTTGTTTCACCTGTTTTGATATTTTACTGCGATTAACGCTATCTTGATTTTTGCAGTCTTTGCAGTAATCATTCTCGCGGTTTTGTTTTGGAGACATTCCAGCCACTTTCGCTTTGGTGGGAGCCAGGTTTTGATGTTCTTTTGCAGGTATCAGAGTAGTTGGATGTCTATGTCCTTGTTCTTTTTGACTTGTCTTATGCAAGTGGTGTTTTCTTTTTGTTTGATCTTTGTGTGACTATTACTGGTTTATTCTCCTTGTGTCATGGCTTGGGCTGTGGCTTCTCTTCTGTTATGTTTTCTCTCTGACCATTGTGGTTGGTGTAACTATGGGCCTTGCTCCCACCTTTATGTTTCCTAGTTAAATTATGTTCCCCGTTTATTGCGTTATGTGCATTTTGGTCCAATGTTTGTTCTGTGTTTTTTTGGTATATGCATTGCCCCTGTTAGCTTTTCCTCGTTGCGCCTGGATGTGGTCTTTGCTCTGTTGTTGTGTTTCTTGTGGTTCTTGTGACTAGCTGCGGCAGCTGTTGTGGCCTTCTAGTGGTCTAGCGAGTTTCGCTGCCCTCTGTTGATTTGCCACTGATGTGTTTGTCGAAGGTTTTTGGCTTCCTGAGATGTTCGGGGTCTGTTTCTCTGGTGTTCGACACTGATGTGTGCTTTTCCTTTATGTTTGTATTATTTTAGTGTGTTTCCTGAAGCAATTTTTTCTTTGCTTCCTTCAACATATGTATATAGTTTTTTCTTGTACTTGTGGTTTTTACATCTTGTATGCCTTATCGTTATATGATACCTTTTGTTTAATTATTATGATTATTGTAGCTAGAGTCGTTTGACTCCATCCAAGCTATCAAAAAAAAAAAAAATGAATTTTTTAGATCTTAGTCCCCTTTCAAACATGTATTTCTAAATTAATCCGTATTTTTACGTTAATTGCTATTAGGTCTCTAAATTGAGTTAACCAGTTTGAAATTAACCCCCGTCTCTGATTCACCACAGATTTTAATGTAATTAAAAGCCAATTTTACTTAGCTACAAGTATATAACTGCTGCTGTGATGTTATGATAACTGCTGCTGTGATGTTATGATGTAATTAAAAGCCAATTTTAATGACTTTCTAACCTAATTAAAAAGCTAATTTTACGGTCATTTAACGAAAAATCTGTGGTGAATCGGAGACATTGACTAATTTCAAAATGGTTAGTTCAATTTAGGGACCTAATAGCAATTAACATGAAAATAGGGACTAATTTAGAAATACATGTTTGAAAGGGGACTAATATCTAAAAAAAACCCAACTTAAATAGCAAGTCTGATGCAAATTTCAATGCAGACATATAATATTCTCTTATTCAAATGCAGATACATGTAAAATGGATTTTTTTATATGCCAATTTTTCGAAACTATTTGCGCTCATGGACTCAACAACTAAACTCGTCATTTCCAACAACGAGTTTAGTTGTTTCATCCTCGATGTTGGGACACAGCGTGTTCAGTGCTAATTTTTTGAGAAACTCGTCGTTCCCGATGGCGAGTTTAGTTTAAAATTTTCAAAGAAAACTCGCCTTTCCCAACGGCAATGACATTTAGACTAGACTCGATGTTGGAAACAATGAGTTTAGTTCAAAATTTTCAATGAAGACTCGATGTTCCCAACGGCGAGGACATTTACACTAGACTCGCCGTTGGGAACAATGAGGATTCAAGAAATTATACAGAGAGTGAAACATTCTGTTGGGAACGGCGAGTCTTCTTTGAAAATTTTGAACTAAACTCGATATTTCCAACAGCGAGTCTAGCATAAATGTCCTCGCCGTTGGGAACAACGAGTCTTCATTGAAAATTTAGAACTGAACTCGCCGTTGGGAACAACGAGTTTTTCAAAAAAATAGCACTAAACTTGCCGTGACCCAATGGTGAGCATGAAACAACTAAACTCGCCGTTGCGAACGGCGAGTTTAGTTGTTGAGTCCATAAACGCAAATATTTTAGCAACTGTTCTATTTCTACAAAAAGTTTCAAAAAGGGTCTTATAAAATGAGCATGAGTATTGTAGCGTTATATGATTAGATAGAAAAAAATTATTTATTTGTCATTTTATTAATAGAGCAATTTTTGGTTTATTCACAGATATTGATATTGTGCATCAATAAGGTCAATGCTGCATAGTAATTATGTCTATGCACAAAGAACACATTCACAGTCTATAATAGAACTGGACATTCTATTTGGCAGACTGTAGCACAACAAGTGAAAGGGTCGACTCGAACTTGTTGTGCTAGTTCGTTTAGTACGAATTGATGGAACAAAGAATGATTATACTTGTAAATAATCACAAGACTGTATTATCGTTAATGACAATATAAACATGACCTCTAAATCCTGAGCATATAATGAATTCATTTTTTAATATCGTGCATTTTGATAAATCAAAGAGTGAAGTCTTCTAGACCAATACCTCGATGCATTGGATGTGTCTTATTAGAAATATGATAACATGTATTTGTAATACGGAATCCTATCTCTAAAAAGAGAAGATATTCCCTTGTTCATTTAACGAATGTTATAATCTGACAATAAAATTCTATGGGTATATTTTACAGAAAAAATATTTTATTATTGAGGTAGTTTTGTTGTTCATTGATGTAAACCTCCTTATGTTGAGCTAGTTTTATCGTAATTTAATGTAAGCCTCCTTATGTTGAGGTAGTTTAAATTTTGTAAACATCGATGGAGTAAAGACAAAGCAAAGAAGGAGGACATGAAGACTAGATCTCTAGGTTCTCTATTGCAGGAATACATCTAAATATTGTTCTGGCCATGTGTTTGGTTGGAGGATGAATGTTTTATTTTTGCATTGAATATTAATTGAGCCAAAAACAGATATGTCTTTTAATTTCCTCATCTAAAAAAATCGAGTGGGAGAGGATTCTTAATGAAACCCACGACCATCCAGTATCTATTCACAATAGTATTGAAACGGTTGCTTGTCTTCCTTTGTGAAGCTCCCTAACAGCGGGTGCTTAAAATGGACTATGAGTATGAATTTCTTTAAGTTAAAATATGAATTGGTAGCATGAAAAGGGATTCTCCCATCGAGAACTTAATTCATGCAATCAATTTTAGATTCTTGATAATGGTGTACACTCGACCAATAAATAATGGTAAACTCTCCAACATGTTTATCGTTAAGTATTGGAGGCCAAAGAAATCAGATGTTAATTTGACATATCAAGTCTAAGAAAATTAATGGGTTTCCTGCTAGTTAGTGGGAACAAATTTTTCCAATGAAATTTGTAACCATAGGACTAGTCATCCAATTTTTCTCTATAAGTTTATGGTTTGAGGAACCCCATACTGATTATGGTGAGAATTTAAAAAGTTTTGTTTACCATTTTTTGCTCTAGTTCTTATATTATTTTTAAAATTATTTCAGATGTCTTGCGGCATGAACCCACTCTTTATGATTCTTAAAGACAATAAGTTAGAAGGACCTAATTATGTTGACTGGAAACGCAATCTTGACATTGTCCTTACCTCTCAGAATTACAAATTTGTACTTCTAGAAAAGAAACCTGATGAGCCCACAGATGAAACTTCCCAGGAAGATTTTGATTATCATGAAGCATGGGTTAAGGCTGATGACATGGCTAAATGTTACATTTTGGCGTCCATGTCAAATGTGCTTCAACACCAACACAATGAAATGCCGCATGCTTTAGATATGATAGCTAGCTTAAAAGAAATGTTTGCCAGTCAATCGCGAGCCGCAAGGCAAGTTGCGATGAAAGCAATAATGAATGCTGAGATGGCTGAGGGTACTCTTGTTTGTGAGCATGTCTTGAAAATGATGGGGTTCCTTAATGAACTTCAGATTCTTGGTGCAGTAATCGATAAGGAAACACAGGTTGATATGATCCTTCAGACGCTACCACACTCATTTAATCAGTTCACGCTCAATTACAATATGAGCAAAATGAATCTGTCCCTTTCCAAATTGATGAATGAGTTGATTGCGGCTGAAGGTATCGTTAAGCCAAAAAATAGTGTTTTCATTGGTGAAACTTAATCTATCAAATCGAAAGGTAAGATAGGAAAGAAGAAGCAAGGCAAAAATTTTAATGGTAAATCTGGTTTTGGGAAACCAACAAAGCTTATGAATCAGGAGAATAAACCAAAGGGAAAAATGTTTCCACTGCGGTATCAAAGGGCATCGGAAAGGGAATTGCGTGAAATATCTGGCAAAGACAAATGCCAACTCAGGTTTGCCTGAATCACTAGTTGTTGAAACATGTTCTGTGGAGAAGTCTATAGACCCTTGGTATTTTGACTCAGGAGCCACTGACCATGTTTGTAATTCCATGCAGGGGTTCAAGACAACAAGGAAACTAAGTGATGGTGAAGTGGACATTTATCTGGGATCGCAACATCAAGTTAAGGCTGTAGCAGTAAGATCAGTTGATTTGCAGTTTAGTAATGGAAGATCTTTAGTTTTGAATAATGTTCTTTATGTTCCAGATATGAGGAGAAATTTATTTTCAGTTAAATCTTTATGGAAACATGGATATTCTACTTTATTTGAGGACAAAGCCATAGTTCGTAAGAATGACAAGTTTATTTGTTCTGGAATAATAAAAGATGAATTATATTTGCTTCATACTATTTCTCCCAAACTGCCTATTAATGAAACTAATGCCTTATCTAGTTCTATATCAAACAAAACAAAAAAACCCTTCTAGTAATTCTAAGGCTTTTTCGCACCCTGATAGGATTGGCAAATTGGTGAAAAGTGGATTTTTGGGTCCCTTGGCAGAGGAGCCTATGCTAGTTTGTGAATCTTGTTTGTAAGGAAAAATGACTAGAAGACCGTATTCTGGAAAAGGAAATAGAGCCAAAGAACCTTTAGAATTGGTACACACAGATGTATGCGGACCTATGAGTACTAGTGCAAGGGGAGGCTATGAGTATTTTGTGACTTTCACAGATGATTACTCAAGATATGGTTATATATACTTAATGCATCACAAGTCTGAAACTTTTGAGAAATTCAAGGAGTTTAAGACAGAAAGTGAAAAGCAACTTGGTAAACACTTGAAGATTCTTCGATCAGATCGAGGAAGAGAGTACCTCTCTAGTGTGTTTTGGGATTATCTTACGCAGTGTGGGATTGTACCACAGTTATCTGCACCTAACTGTTCCCAACATAATGGTGTGGCTGAGAGGAGGAATAGGACTTTACTTGATATGGTTAGATCTATGATGAGTTACGCTACATCACCTATATCATTTTGGGGATATGCCCTACTTACAGCAGTTTATCTTTTGAATTTGGTTCCATTTCAGGCTGTTGATAGCACACCTACTCAGTTATGGAGTGGGAGACAACCAAGTATACAACATTTGCGTATATGAGGTTGTGCTGCATATGTGCAGAAGCAACAATCAGATAAGTTGGAAACAATATCAGAAGCTTGTCTGTTCATTGGGTATCCAAAAGGAACTCGTGGAGGCATATTCTATAGTCCTAGTGAACAGAAAGTATTTGTTTAAATACATGCTATTTATCTAGAGGAAGACTATGTGATGAAACATATTTCACGAAGTGACTTGATTTTGCATGAGTTGTCAGATAATCCAACACTAAGTCCTGATAGTATAGATGCAAATTTACTTGATACTACTTTAGTTACCACAGAAAATTCTAATATTGCACCGGTACTTCGTCGTAGTGGGAGAGAGAAACCCAACTACCTGGTAGATACATGCTTTTGGGAGAAGCCTCCGGGCCCATCCCTGATGAGCATGACTCAGATCCCAGACACTACAAAGAGGAACTTACAAATGTTGACTCAGAATCCTGGCAAAAGGCCATGAAATCAGAAATGGAGTCTATGTACTCTAACAAAGTCTGGAATCTTGTAGAACCACCTGCAAATATTAAACCTATTGGATGCCCGTGGGTTTACAAGAGAAAGAGAGGAGTAGATGGGAAGGTTGAAACCTTCAAGACACGATTAGTGGCAAAGGGTTTTAATCAAAAGGAATGCATTGATTATGAAGAAACCATTTCTCCAGTGGCTATGTTGAAATCTATTCGAACTCTCTTATCTATTGCAGCTCATTTCGATTATGAAATTTGAAAAATGGATGTCAAGACCGCATTCTTAAATGGGCATCTTGAAGAAGAGATTTACATGTCTCAATCAGATAGTTTCATAGTTAAGGGCCAAGAGGATAAAGTATGCAAGTTGGATAGATCCATTTATGGACTAAAACAAGCATCTAGGAGTTGGAACATGTGCTTTGATCAAAAGATAAAGTCCTATGGTTTCGATCAAAACGAGGATGAACATTGTGTGTACAAAAAGATTGTGGAAAAGTTGTGGTATTTTTAATTCTTTATGTAGATGACTTTCTGCTCATTGGTAATGATGTAAAAGTCATGACAACGATCAAGATTTGGTTGTCAAAACAGTTTGATATGAAGGACTTGGGAGAAGCCAGTTATATTCTTGGCATTAAGCTCTTTCGAGATCTCCAGAAAAGAAAAATTGGACTTTCTCAAGCTACGTATATAGATAAGATACTGGTTCGTTTTGGCATGCAAAATTCCAATAAAGGTCTTTTACCTTTTAGACATGGAATACCTCTTTCCAAGGAACAGTGTCCAAAAACAGCTGGGGAAAGAGAGAAAATGAGATCAGTTCCTTATGCATCAACACTCGGAAGTCTTATATATGCTATGCTTTCTACACGACCAGACATCTGTTATGCAGTTGGCATGGTTAGCAGGTATCAATTAGATCTAGGCTTCGAACATTGTTGAGTTGTTAAACACATATTAAAGTATCTCAATGCTACAAAAGATTATGTGTTAGTATACAACAGATCCGAATTGTCACCAGGAGGGATCAGATTGCTATTTTTGAGTGATTGTTTGTATGCCCTCAAAGTTTATCTTTAAACTGTGAGTGCAAGTGGAAGTTGTAGGGTTATATGATTAGACAGAAAAAATTTATTTATTTGTCATTTTATTAATAGAGCAATTTTTGGTTTATTCACACATATTGATATTGTGCATCAATAAGGTCCATGCTGCATAGTGATTATGTCTATGCACAAAGAACACATTCACAGACTATAATCGAACTGGGCATTCTATTTGGCAAACTGTAGCACAACAAGTGAGAGGGTCGACTCGAACTTGTTGTGCTAGTTTGTTTAGTACAAATTGATAGAACAAAGAATAATTACACTTGTAAATAACCACAAACAGTGCTATCGTTAAAGGCAATATAAACATGACCTCTAAATCCTGAGCATATAGTGAACTCATTTTTTAATATCGTGCATTTGATAAATCAAAGAGTAAGGTCTTCTAGACCAATACCTCGATGCATTGGATGTGTCCTATTAGAAATATGATAACATATATTTGTAATACGGAATCCTATTTCTAAAAAGAGTAGATATTCACTTGTTCATTTAACGAAGGTTATAATCTGACAATAAAATTTCATGGGTATATTTTACAGAAAAAATATTTTATTAATACAAAATTTTATTTTGTAAAAAAAATAATAATTTAGAGTCATTGTCAGATTGTATAAAAGGTTAAATATGAAAACAAGGTTTAAGTTACAAATTGACTCATGGAGGTGGTATCACGAATTCCAAGGGTACATTTGTGAATATCGGTAAAGGAGGGGTGTCTTGTAGAACTATATTGTGACCGGGGTCTAATAATAATGTAGATTTTAGTTGGAGAGCAAAATACAAATATATAGTGGATAGTATTGTAATTTTATCCCAACTAGGATTTCCTAAAGTTTCTAATTCTAGGCTTTCATCTGCTCTATAAATATGAGAGCAAGGGTGAAACCTAGCCGTCTCTCTTGTGCCTCCCACTAGGATATAGAAGAAAAGGAGATGAAGAACTAGAGTTAGAATTGAATGAGAAAAAGAAACAAGAAATCAAAGTTCGAAAGTAATATTTATTAATTTCTATTCTTTTTATTTTATTTAAAATTAGATTAAATATTAGATCACTGTGATCTTGAAAAAAAGGGAAGAACAAAATCCTAACAAGTACAACCAGTAGAAAGTAACAAAAGTACGATCAAATACTAACAAATATGCACGTTCCCTGTTTACTTTCCTTCTTTATTAAAATTTGGAGACAATAGCCTTCCCTATAACCGGTTATACCACTTGCCGACGTAGATAATGCTTTCCCTTGTGTCCTATCTTCAGCCTTCAGCCAGTCTTCTGTGTAAACGAGCATCCTAACGAGTCGGGCTTCAAGCGATTCCTGTAATGAGTTAGAACTCTGCCACTTGAAGAAAATGCACTTTCAGAAGCAACTGTAGAGACATAAGGAGTTAGTAGATCTTTAGCCATGTATTTAAGAATACTATAAGTGTGTTCACGGTCTTTCCACCATTGTAAAATATCTAGTGGAGAAGTAGAAGACTCAGAATCATGTTGGTTATACCAATTTAATTCATTTGGTTGATTAGTCCTAGATTTTTTGGATTGAATTTGTGCAAGTAAATTAAATGTTCTATCATCAAATTTACTCTTACCCTTACCTTTGGAAGTAGCAGAAGAAGAACTAACTACAGAAGTTGTACTACTAGAAGCAAAAGATCTATCATAATAATCATACAAGTTATTTAATGTAGATTCAAATTTACTAAAAAAGAAGCGCAATCAATTTCTATTTCTACATTTTCCCCAGGTAATGCAAAAAACATTTCAATCAAACTCTTCGTATCTTCTAATTTGATACGAGAATTCATAATGGTAGCAACACAAAACAACATAGGAGGATGATTAAAATACTTCAAAATTTCTTTGTCTGCAGGTTTTACAATATTACCAACAAAAGCATCATTTAACATTTCGTTAAATGTTTGCATCATAGTAACTATTGAAATAAAAATGCTACTAGAAGTAGATTCATATGATTTTAAAAATTTTAAATTTGCGGTTTTAAAAGGTTCTAAAAATTTCAACAAAGATTCGGCATAAAACCAATCAGTGGGAGTCATTTCAAAATTTGGCATATTTTTTGCGATACAAAAATTATTTACAACTGCTTTATATTCGGTAACAACATGTAGTAAATTAAAAGTAGAGTTTCATCGGTGTTTAACATGTTTTGGAAATCTTCTAAACGATACATTTAAAATTCTACACCAATTTTTGCATTCTTGAAATATGCTGGCACTTAATGTAATAAAATGAACACAATTTCTAATTTTAAGTATATATGGATCGACTATTTTTAATGCATCTTGAACACATAAATTTAAAATATGACATGCACATCTTGCATGAAAAATAATGTCAGATGGAGGGTTTAATGCGGATTTTAAAATACTAATTGATGCATTGTTGTTAGATGCATTATCAAAACTAATACACATAATTTTATCGCGAATATGAAAAACATCATAAATTTCTAAAATACGGTTTGCTATTTCAATGCCACTATGGGAATTGGGCAAAGCGGCAAGTGATATGATTCTTTTTTGAAGAATCCAATCATTGTTGATCCAATGACAGGTTATTCCCATCATTGGAATATTATTGACACCCGTCCAACAATCTGAAGTTAAATTAACTCTACAAGTTGAACTTCATAAAATTGCAATCAAAGCGTCATTCATTTCAGTGTACATTTTAAAACAATCTGATTTGTAAGTATTTCTCGGGATTCTTCTAAAATGAGGGTTTAAGGCCGTTTGATTAAAATTTTCCAAGTCTCTACTCTCGAGATAGGAAAATGGTAACTCCTCTTTTATTACTAATCGGGCCATTTCCTGATGAACAAGCTCGGGATCATAAGGGTGGCTATCAACTAGACCGGTCCTAGGGTGAATTTTTTGTTGGCCGGGTAGGTCAACAAGAAGGTCTTTATAGTTATTTTGAATGTGTCTACTAATTGTACTGGTACTATCAGCCCTCTTGAATTTGTATGCCTTAGAACATATTTTACAAACTTTCAAACCTATACCCGGAGTTTCTTCTTCCGGGATAAAATCATAAAATTTATGCCAATCACTACTTTCCCCTCTACTTTTCCTACCACTACGGGGTTGTGTTGTTTCGGTTGGTTGTTGTTGTTGTTCTTCTTCTTCTAAATGTATGTCTCCTACTAGCTCATCGTGTGTACCCCATTGTTGGGTAGGAGAATCATGGTACTCTTCGGCGGGCTCACTAATTGGGACAATTGGTGGCCTACGGGAAGTGCCGATGGAATCTTGCCCACTTTGGCTACGACCACTACCGCGTGATCTAGACATAATATAGTAATGTATGTAAAAAAAATTACACAATGTAGGAGCGATGAGTTACAAAAAAAATCTAGAAAATAAGAGGGTAGAGATAGAGAAGATCAAAAAACCAACAAACGGTTAAGATACGAAAAATTATAACTACAACAAAAATTAAATAAGAAGAAGTGAGGTCTGAAATTTTGATACCATTCACCGTGGATACGCGTATATAAAAAAATCCCTGAAAATAAGAATAGAAGTAGAAGTAGAAATCCTCAATTCCGGAATTGAAGAGTTGAGGAGAGCTTGGAGGAGAGTTGAATACTTGATCACTTGGAGTTGGACGAGAGTTGAAGAGTTGAAGACGTTGTTGAATTTTGATTTCAATACGATCGGAATTTGATCGTGTATATGCCTCGAAGACTTGTTTGTTCAATACTTCAATTGTTCACAAATTTCTTAGAAATGAGTAATAATAGTAGAGAGAGTAAGAGAGTTTTTTTTGAATTTTTTGATGGGGTTTTGGGGGTGGGGGGGTATTTATAGGGTAAAAAAAACCCAAACAAACCAAAAAAACGGCCACTAGAGCCGTTGCTGGCTCTCTGTCCTACAGTGCCGTTGGGCACGTTTTGCGACCCGTTGGACCCGCGGGTCAACGGTCGACCCGGGGTGGGTCGAACGTTTGACCCGTTCGGGTCTAACGGTTCGCAACACGTGGGTCGACCCGCGGGTTGGGGGGTGGGTTGGGTTTTTTTAGCGGGTTCGCGGGCCGGGTTGAGCGGGTTTGATCCGCTATTTTTGAGACCCGGGTCGACCCGTTACTGTTCATGGGTTCGACCCGAACCCGAACCGCCGTTTCGCGGGCCGGGTTATACGTGCAGGTCGGCGGTTGACCCGACCCATTTGCCATCCCTATTATTACATCTCTAATTATCTCCAATATTATCTCTACAATTTTAATGAGAGAGTTGTCACCAAACAAACTCCATTTGTAACCAAATATATACGTTCATTGTAATCAAACCAACATGTGCAATGCACATGTATAACTAATATAAATGATGTCTTAAATTCGATGTCAGACAATGTCAGATTTTTTTTTAAATATATATATTCATAAAGACGTGCATCACACGTGTAAATTACTAGTTGGGGTTGGGTTGTAAATTACTCTAATTATCTCCAATATTATAATGGGAGAGTTGGGGTTGTCATTTGTAGACATTCTACCATCTAATCTCAACCATTTATTTTTAAGTGGGAGTTATATTAATCATTCATTTACTCAACTGTTGTTAGTTACCATAATATCCTCAAAGTTCAAATTTATTTACAACATAATTATTTACAAAAATACTACTCATATAAAATAAAAGTTTGTGCCACTAGGGGTAATTTGTAAAGGGTATGTATGAGTAAAGAGATGTCTCAGGTTCGAGGCCAGATTATGTCTTATTATTTACTTTATTAAATAAATAAAAATTGATTAGAACGTGCACTGCACGTGCATGTTACTAGTAATATTATAATGAGAGAATTGAGGTTGTCATTTGTAGACAACCTGTAATTTGTAGACAACCAACTATCTAATCTCAACCATTTATTTTTAAGTGGGAATTATATTAACTATTTATTTACTCAACTATTGTTAGTTACCATATTATCCTCAAAGTTCAAATTTATTTATGACATAATTATTTACAAAAATGCTACTCATATAAAATAAAAGTTGATGTCACTAAGGATAATTTGTAAAACACATGTGATAAGTAAACAAAGGTCTCAAGTTCGATGTCAGATTATGTCTTAGTTTTTACTTTAAAAAGAAAAAAAGTTATTAGGACGTGCATCGCACGTGCAGATTACTGGTGATTATAATAAGCTTCTCTTTGAAACAGGTCAGAATTAATAAATATTACAAGGGTCTAATTTTAATTTTTCATGAGCGGAAATGAAAAGAAAGGAAAAAAGTAAATGGGGCAAGGATTCGAAACACTTATCTTCAAGGCAGCAGGAGACAACCAACAAGTCAAAATATCCTTCATATATCCGGATATTAGTATCCGATCCCCAAAAATTTTGGATGGATCCGAATCCGTATTCGGGTTCAAAAAATAATAGATTTTCCTGTCCGGCATTGGGTTCGGATTCGACCGAATTTTTGTTTTTAAATATATATATCCACGTAAATTTTGAATTCGGATTCGAATCGAAACGGATAAACCCGTATCCAAGAGCATCCTTACTTATAAACCAATCAAAACCATTCACATGACAGTAATTCTATTAACATGCATTCACTAAGGGGGGATTTCTTTTGCGAATATAACTTTGGGTTTTATAACTTTTGATTCCACATAAGCAAAAAAGTTAGAAAACTGCAAATCCTCACTTTGTTTGTAACAGATTTGAGAAGCTAATTTTGTATATCAATAAATAAACAGATGCTACATTACTGGGATTGGTATAACACACTATATTCCCCGAGTCCTCCAATCTCACATCTTATTTACGAAAATGCCTATTAATGGTGAGGAAGCAAGCTGAGAGAAAGTGAGAAAGGAAGAGGCGATAAGTTATGGAGGTGGTGGCAGCATTGGTATTGGCAATGACTGGTGGCAGCAGCGTTGGCAACGATGGCGATGATGACTATAGTGTTAATGGTAATAGTGATGAGGCCCAGTCCGGAGGTAAGCCCAACAAGCCAATGGGCTTGGGCAACCCCCCATTAATGGGGAAACAAAAAAAAAAATCAATATATATACATAGTAAAATAATATTTGTCAAGGGCTTATGTGTAAAGTGTTTTTTTCTCTTCTTTCTCTTTTCTTTCTTTTCTTCCTGGTCATCTTTCTCCCATCCCGATCCAAAACCAAAACCAAAACCCAATTCCTCCACCGCTCCTCCGCCCTTCCACCGCCTCCGAATCTCCGACTGTAGCTCATTCTCCACTGTGGCTCCAACGGGTGACGCTCATCCTTTCCATCAAAATCCTAAACCTACTCCTAACCCTAACTGAAATCCTAATTCCTAAGCCCTTAATTTTCTTCCGTCATTCCTCTGCAGACTTGTAGTTGTAGGACCTGACACAGTGACACTCTATGGAGGATCTGGTAAGAATTATGATCAGATGTCACTGGTACTTTGTTTTAATTAAAATCGAATTCCAATTTATCTGTGGACCAGTAGTCATTTAGTATAGTACTTGACGCGGTTTGTTTCTGGGAGACGTGTGGATGCACCAGGTGTGAGTTCTTACTCGATTTGTATTTGAAGGAGGAAGCTACTGATCAGACGACCCTCGGCTGGCCGAGCGGTACCGGTGACAGGCTGGAGTGAGGCGAGGCTGGATGCCCGGCTCGGATCAGGGGGCTCGGATCCGAGGTCTGGTGCAGACAGTCTAGGAACACCGGGGTTGATCCCGGTGGCAGACCCTCCGACGATCTAGTTAGTCTCCGAGAGAGAGTAGCAGTAACTAGGGGTTTGAGTGGAAAAGATTGATTACCTGTAGACAGGGGGGAGGGTCTGGTATTTATAGGGGAAGCCAATTGGGTCCAGACCCGTTTGGGGCTGGGCCGGACCCGGTTACCCGAGTTGCTGAAGCGGTGGAAAGCCGGGTGGTATAGGGCTGACGTGGCAGACGCTAGAGCGGTTTCCGTGCTGACGTGGCAGAGCCCCGGGCGGTTTTTCGGTGCTGACGTGGCAGATCTGAAGGATCAAAAAGAGCGTGTATCCTGAGGGGATCCTGTGGCCCAGGATGGGCCACGTTAGTCCTGACCTATATCACAAGCCCCACGCTCCTGTAGGGCTGGGTGATCCAGCCATGTAGGAGTGACTCTTTGCCTCTGGAGGAAGAGCAGATGTTGGGGGTAAGAAGTAGGATCGGTTGTTTCCCGAAAAGGCCAGGGGGTAGGAGGAAGGGACCCTTCGTTGGATTTCGCGCGGGAGGTCAAGTTTTGGAGAGAGGAGAGCCCAAGCGATGGTTGGTGGAGTTTTGGGTCGGCAAATGAGCCCTGTGGCTCGGTGGACGAGCTCCAAGGGTCGGCGGACGAGACTTGGGGGCGAGCTTCCGAGGGTCGGCAGACGAGCCCTAGGGCTGGGCGGACGAGCTTCCCAGGGTCGGAGGGTCCACTCGCTAGTTGGAAGAGCGAGGGGACGCTGAGATCTCCTTGGGGGCTCGTTCTGTTCTGAGGGCCGAGGGTCGGCAGCCGAGCTCAGGGGGTCGTTAGCCGAGCTCTTCGCTAGTTGGAAGAGCGAAGAGGAGGCGAGGTTTTCTTTTTGAGGGCCAGGGGTCGACAGCCGAGCTAAGGGGTCGATAGCCGAGCTCTTCGCTATTTGGAAGAGCGAAGAGGAGGCGAGGTTTTCTTTTGGAGCTCGGTTCGTCGAGCGATATGGGTCGGCGGACGAGCTTCTTGGGCAAGAGGAGGGTTTAGAGGGGCTCGTGATTCCATCCGAGCTCCGAGCCCTTCGCGGTATGGGGAGGGCTGATGGGGCTCGTGATCCTGTCCGAGCTCCGAGCCCCTCGCAACACCTGAGGGCGTTTGGGGCTCAGGGTACTGTTCGAGCGCCGAGCCCCTTTCGAACCAGGCAATGCAGTTGGGGCTCGTGATGCCATCCGAGCTCCGAGCGTAGGCCCCTGCCGTAAAAAATAGAAGAGGATTTATTTGGCTTGTGGTTTGATCCGAGCTCCGAGCCACCATCGAGAAAGACGAAGGTGGTATGGCTCGTGCTTCGATCCGAGCGTCGACCCTTCTGTGAAAAATAGAAGGGGAATTGGCTCGTGCTGCTATCCGAGCTCCGATCCCCCACCGAGAAATGCGACGGTGGTATGGCTCGAGCTTCGATCCGAGCGTCGACCCTTCTGTGCAGAAGAGAAGAGGAATTGGCTCGCACTGCTATCCGAGCTCCGAGCCCCCACTGAGAAAGACGAAGGTGGCCTGGCTCGAGCTTCGATCCGAGCGTCGACCCTTCTGTGAAGAAGAAAAGGAGAATTGGCCCATGCTTCTATCCGAGCGTCGACCCTCCTGTGAAAAAGTAGAAGGGGAATTGGCCCGCGCTTCTATCCGAGCTCCGAGCAACCACTGAGAGAGACGAAGGTGGCCTGGCTCGAGCTTCGATCCGAGCGTTGACCCTTCTGTGAAGAAGAGAAGGGGAATTGGCTCGTGCTGCTATCCGAGCTCCGAGCCCCCACTGAGAAAGACGAAGGTGGCCTGGCTCGAGCTTCGATCCGAGCGTCGACCCTTCTGTGAAAAAAGAGAAGGGGAATTGGCCCGCGCTTCTATCCGAGCATCGACCCTTCTGTGAAAAAAGAGAAGGGGAATTGGCCCGCGCTTCTATCCGAGCGTCGACCCTTCTGTGAAAAAGTAGAAGGGGAGTTGGCCCGCGCTTCTATCCAAGCTCCGAGCCCCTACTGAGAGAGACGAAGGTGGCCTGGCTCGAGCTTCGATCCGAGCGTCGACCCTTCTGTGAAGAAGAAAAGGGAAATCGGCCCGCGCTTCAATCCGAGCTCCGAGCCCCCACTGAGAGAGACGAAGGTGACCTGGCTCGAGCTTCGATCCGAGCGTCGACCCTTCTGTGAAGAAGAAAAGGGGAATAGGCCCGCACTTCTATCCGAGCGTCGACCCTTCTGTGAAAAAGTAGAAGGGGAATTGGCCCGCACTTCTATCCGAGCTCCGAGCAACCACTGAGAGAGACGAAGGTGGCCTGGCTCGAGTCGAGCAACCACTGAGAGAGACGAAGGTGGCCTGGCTCGAGCTTCGATCCGAGCGTCGACCCTTCTGTGAAGAAGCGAAGGGGAATTGGCCCGTGCTGCTATCCGAGCTCCGAGCCCCCACTGAGAAAGACGAAGATGGCCTGGCTCGAGCCTCGATCCGAGCGTCGACCCTTCTGTGAAAAAAGAGAAGGGGAATTGGCCCGCGCTTCTATCCGAGCGTCGACCCTTCTGTGAAAAAGTAGAAGGGGAATTGGCTCGCGCTTCTATCCGAGCTCTGAGCAACCACTGAGAAAGACGAAGGTGGCCTGGTTTGAGCTTCGATCCGAGCGTCGACCCTTCTGTGAAGAAGAGAAGGGGAATTGGCCCGCGCTTCTATCCGAGCGTCGACCTTTCTGACTTGGTGAAAAAAGGCTTTTCTCTCTAGAAAAGGGGAAGGGGTAATGGGGTAATTTTACGCTTATTGCTGATGTCATGGCGCGAAGATCAAAGCTTTTTCAGATCTTGGTGGCCGTTGGATCTTGTCAGATAAGATTAACGGCCAGATCTTTATTGCGAGAATTGAGGAGTCGTTTTCCTCTTTAAAAAACCCCATCTCCTTCTCATTTCTTCATCTTCATTTTCATTACTCACTCTCCAATTTTCTCCAATTTTCAGCAAGAGCAGGAATCTTACTTGCCGTCGGCGGGTTTTTTCGGTGATCGTAACTTTCTACGCTCCAGGTTAGTATTTTTCTTTTACCAATGTCGCGAACTCAGTCCGGATCCGAGGCCAGCTCGACAGGTCGCTCGGCGGAGGAGTCTGAGCTGGAAACGTCCTCGTCCTTGAGCAAGTACAAGGTGAAGGAGGAAGTTCTTTCCGACCCTGGTTCAGACGGAGGTGATGATGTTGTTTTTGTAGTTTCCCCGTTGAGGTCCAGGAGACCGGGGAAGGAACCCATGGAGGAGGGTGGCGAGGAGGACGAGGGGGACAGCGAGGATGAGGACGAGGGATCGGATCAGGAGATGGGTGATGATGACGAGGAGGGGGACGAAGATGAGCGGGTTGACGAGGGTGACGAGGAAGGAGAGGGAGATGAGGAGGAGGAAGGCGAGGGAGACGAGGAGGAGGTCGATGAACAGGAGGCCGGTCAGGGCATGCCCGGGGGGCCGGCTGGGGTCGGAGAGGAGCTTCCTCCACTACCCCCTTTGTCGACGCCGTCCCCCGAGCGTAAGGCTCGCCCTCGTCGGAAGAAGAAGGTCATGGCAATTCCCCACAGTCCCTCTTCGCCCGACGAGGACGCGCCGAAATCGAGTCTCGATGTTCCCCCAGTCACCTTTCGAAATCCCGTGTTGATTCGTATGTACCCTGATGACATTAAGGATATCCAACCGATCCCTCCCGTGCCGGGCGAGGACACTCGGGTGAAGATCCGCGCAGATAGCACTCCGAGCGTTCTGAGGCCGGAGTATCTCAACATTATCAGGGCTGCCTATTACATTCTGCGGGAGTACGAGCTCCTCCTTCCAAGTCCCGGTATCCGCCCTACCACGGTTCTGGCCCCAGGTTACTGCATATTCCCAGAGGACGCCTTCCTCTCGGGATTGAGATTGCCCCTGCACCCTTTTGTGAAGAGGGTTTTGAACTGGGCGGAACTGTGCCCTATGCAGTACGGCCCGAATTCTTGGAAGCATCTTATCTGCTTTATTCTGAAATGCCAAGAGAAGAGGGTGAAGCCGAGATTGACGTATTTCCGGGCCATCTTTGGAATTGGCTCGCTCAGAGATCTGGAGGGGGTCTTCTACTTCTCACCGAGGCCGCACAAGAAGGTGGTGCACGGCCACCCGGACTCGATAAAGGGATGGAGGGGCAAGTACTTTGTCGTTAAGACCGACGGGTCTTGGGATATACCGACCCAGTGGAACTTCGTAATGCCGAGGCACAGGCCTCCGAAGAAGAGTGATTTATTGGCCAAGGAGTGGGAGAAGGTGGAGGCAATAGTGGGGGGTCACAGTATTGTATGGCCCCGAGTGACCGAGATTCACCTTGCGAGGGCCGGACTGAGTCCCGCCGACCCTAGTATGTTTCTTTCCATATTTGTTCATCCTCCTGCCTTCGTGTTAACGTTAGCCTTTTTGTTCTATCTTTTTGCAGGGATGTCGACACAACAGGCGGACGCCAAGAAGATATTGCTCACTGCGGCCGAGAAGACGAGGGTGGAGAAGAAGAAGAAGGAGGAGCAAGATCGTTTAGCGGCCGAGCAGAAGAAGCTGGCCGGCCAGGCTGCGCAGGCCGGAGGGTCCTCCCAGGCGCCTGCCCCTGCGGCCGAGGGGCAATCCCCGGCGAAGAAACAAAAGAAGCACCACTCGCACCACTCCCACTCGTCGAGGTTGGCTCGAGACGCAGCGGGTGGCTCGGGCAAGACCGTGGAAACCCCGCAACAACAGCTTCCGTCGGTACGTCCAAGTGCCGCAGAGTTGGTGGGGAGGATGGGTACGATGCCCTTTGTTCCCGATTAGTCGATTTTGAAGGGGGACAGCATTCTCGACGGACCCGTCTCGATGGAGTTCGTCTCAAAGGCCATCACGGAGCGCGATGGGATGGCCTTGGCCGTGCAGACGACCGACCAGGCCTATATGCGGTGGGCCCAGTCGTCCCTCTCGGTAAGTCGGTTGAGATCTGCTTTTTGACTTAGCTTGGAACTATCATTAATTTTGCTCTCTCTTCGAACAGGCGATGCTCCACGGCCAGCACGTCCACAAGTGCCTGGAGAAGGAGATTCTCTTTGAGCGGAAAAATGTGGAGAAGTACCTTCGGGAGCTAACTAAGGCCAAGGACAATCTGAAAGCGGCCCAGGACCAAGTGCTCGTTCACGAGGCTCAGCTAGAATCGCTCGTCAAGATCCATAAGCAGGACCGGGAGGATCTTTTGAAGAAGGTCGCTGTTGAGGTGGAGAAGGGGAAGAAGGCCCTGGCGGATTTGGAGGCGATTTTGGGGGAGACCGTGGTGACGGCGCAGGACGAGGCGTACGAGCAGGCCAAGTCCCATTTTAGGCAGATATACCCCGAGCTGAACGTCGATCATCTCCGCTACGGATGGCATTCGGACTTCCCCCCGACCCCTGGCGGTGATGGGACTGGGGGAGCCCAAGGCGATGACGAGGTGCATCCCGACCCCCAAGAATAGATAGATGTTTTTGTTCTTTTTGTTTTTTGATGTAAATGCCTACAGCTGACTGGCCACCGCGGTTTTTTGTATCAAAATTTTGGAAAGAAATGATAATATACTTTTTTGGGCCGATCCTTCAAGACTTGCATTTTTTGTGATATTCGTTTTTATCTTTTGGTAGAGGCGTGGGACTCGGGACCCCGACCCTGTTTTGGCTCACCGACGAAAGCTAGCTCGGGACCGAGAGGCCGCCAAGAATTATTTTCTGAACAAGTCAAGGGAGCTCGGTCTAGAGGTTGCTCGTCTGAAGAAAGTCGTAGCCGACCGGAACTGGTGGGTAATCGAGACGGACTGGTCTGCCTCGGATGCCTCTAGCGGGCGCTCGGCTTCGGAGTCTTTTCTTCGTGAGACCGTTGTGGAGAAGGAATTGGAGATCCGCCGGCTGAAGCTCATATTGGGTGCGGGTCTGATTGAAGAGGCGAGCAACTCGACCCCGGGGGGGGTTGCTGCCGTTTTCATTGGTTGAGGCCCAGCCGGACGATGCGGGGAGCTCGGTGGCGGGAGTGTCTTCCCAGGTCGGCCCGACCGAGCGCGACAGGAGCCCTGAATTTGAGTTCCCTGGCGAGCGTGAGTGAGTCGTGAGCCTTCTTTTTTCCTTGTATTTGTACCGACGTTCATTGAGTTGTAAGCAATGAGTAATCAATAAGAACATTCGTTTTCCGTAACCTTGATGGCCTCGGATGCCGAGAGGGTCGGTGTGACAGATACGAAGGGTCGCTACTGACGCGGCTGCGTCCTTAATTGCGACGTTTCGTATTCCTATGAACATTTATGGCGACATTTCGCCTTCCGTCGTTTCGCATTCCCAGACGCA
The DNA here is from genome assembly GCA_017893485.1 of Hemerocallis citrina. Taxonomy (NCBI): domain Eukaryota; kingdom Viridiplantae; phylum Streptophyta; class Magnoliopsida; order Asparagales; family Asphodelaceae; genus Hemerocallis; species Hemerocallis citrina. The sequence continues at coordinate 226,874,138 of CM030363.1, read as the reverse complement.
ATAAATGAGGGCCTCAGGGGGCTATATAACCACCACACTCCTTGTCAGTTGTCAAGCAGTGAGTCATCTGACTCGGGTGCCTGCCAAAGGCGGGTGCCTAGAGAATATAATATTTTCTGTCGTCGGGGGAGCCGATGTGTGGTGGCTCTCCTGTCGTCCAGGAACAATTTGGGGTTTAGGGCTCGTCAAAGCCGTAAACCCCGAGTTGTTCTTGGGCGAGAGGAGGGTCAGCTGAACAGCTCGAAGGCTCGGAGCGTTTGATCCCGGATGGTGGGAGCAGCGGGTCGATGGCCCCCTGCCATCCTCGAACAATTCGGGGTTTAGGCCGGTCAAGGCCGTAAAACCCCGAGTTGTTCGCGGGTGAGAGGGTGGTCGATAATTCGACACGAGGCTCGGAGCGTCTACCGAAGGCGGACGCTCTAAACCTTAATGAAATTTTATCAACCCTGGGTCGGAATCGAGCTTGGTGCTTTGGTTCGTCGAGCCCCCATGTTCGTGAGAACCATTTCTGGAAGAGTATCGAGGTTGCCGCCGAGCGTCAAGGTCGCGGTGCCTTGGAGAAGGCACCCGCCTTGCTCGGGGTCGATGCCGAGCTCCTGCATATGTTCTCTTGGAGAGACGGTGCGGGCGTGGCTGGCGGATGTCGCCTCGTACATAGGTTGATGGGCTGTAAGGAGCCCAAACCGAGCGAGGGACGGATACCGAGCCCCCATACCGGTGAGAAAGGCCACTGCAGGCGTACCAGAGGGTCACCGCCGAGCGTCAAGGTCGCGTTGCCTTGGAGAAGGCACTCGCCTTGCTCGGGGTCGACGCCGCGCTCCTGCACATGTTCTCGGGAAGAGACGGTGCGGGCGTGGCTGGCGGATGTCGCCTCGTACATAGGTTGATGGGCTGTAAGGAGCCCAAACTGAGCGAGGGACGGATGCCGAGCCCCCATACCGGTGAGAAAGGCCACTGCAGGCGTAGCAGAGGGTCGCCGACGAGCGTCAAGGTTGCGATGCCTTGGAGAAGGCACCTGCCTTGCTCGGGGTCGACGCCGAGCTCCTGCACATGTTCTCGGGGAGAGACGGTGCAGGCGTGGCTGGCGGATGTCGCCTCGTACATAGGTTGATGAGCTGTAAGGAGCCCAAACCGAGCGAGGGACGGATGCCGAGCCCCCATACCGGTGAGAAAGGCAACTGCAGGCGTAGCAGAGGGTCGCTGCCGAGCGTCAAGGTCGCGGTGCCTTGGAGAAGGCACCGCCTTGCTCGGGGTCGACGCCGAGCTCCTGCACATGTTCTCGGGGAGTGACGGCGCGGGTGTGGCTGGCGGCAGAGTTGTTTGATGGGATGCACGTTACCAGAAAACCAACTAGGCCGAGCCGCCTGAGCCCCAAGCTTATATGCGAAGCTTTTTGGGCCCGCGATGTTATTCGAGCGCCGAACCCTAAGCTTGCAAGGGAAGCTTTTTGGGGTTCGCACTGTTGTCCGAGCGCCGAGTTTGATGTCAGTTGGGCGCACCTTCTTGTTGTAGAACCTCTCGATCCTCTGCTGGTAGATACTCCTTCTAATGGCCGACTTCTCCTTGACCCCGTCAACGAGGTCCAGGTCGGCTCATAGCTGTAGAGAGTTACTTGCCTCGTCGAAGGCCATGATCCGGGGAGAGGGGATCCCTATCTCCAGGGGAATGACGGCCTCTGCACCGTACGTCAGATTGAATGGCGACTCCCCGGTCGGGATCCTCTTCGTCGTCCGGTGGGCCCAGAGAACACTTGGCAGTTCGTCGACCCATAATCCCTTGGAGGAATTATCGAGTCGCTTCTTGAGTCCGTCGAGGATCTGTCGGTTTGCGTTCTCCGCCTGCCCGTTGGACTGGGGGTGACATACTGAGGAGAAGCGCTGCTGGATCCCGAGATCTTCGCAGAACTTGCGGAAATGCTTGCCTACGAATTGGGTCCCATTATCTGTGACGAGCACTTGAGGGATCCCGAACCGACAGACGATATGCTTCCAGAAGAATTGTTGCGTCTGTTGCTCGGTGATCGTTGCTAATGGCTCTGCCTCGATCCATTTTGTAAAGTAGTCGATCGCCACAATAAGAAACTTTCATTGCCCTGTTGCCTTTGGAAAGGGGCCTACCAGATCCATCCCCCACATTGCAAAGGGGGTCGGACTGGCCATGGACCGGAGGTTTGCTTGCGGAGCCCTTTTGATGGGCGAGAACCTTTGACAGGGGCCACATTTCTTGACAAGGGTTAGGGCGTCTTGCAACATGGTGGGCCAGTAGTACCCGCGATTCAAAGCCTTCCGTGCGAGCGAGCGAGCGGCTTCCCATGTGGCATCCACTGATGCCCTCGTGTAGCTCCTTGAGTGCATATTTGGCTTCATCGGGAGTGAGGCAGCGGAGATGGGGTCGGCCATCCGAGGTTGTGTAGGACCTTTTGAAGAGTGTTGAGTCGATCATTGTGAATCTTTCTGCTCGGGCCCTGACCCTTCTAGCCTCAGCTCGGTCTTCGGGAAGCTCTCCCTTGACGAGAAATCGCCTAATAAGAGTAGTCCAGTCGTCGGGAGGAGCTCCGTCGTCAATACACAGGACCTCCGGGATGTCGATGCTTGGTTTCAACATGACTTCGATCAGGACCGTGCGGTCGAGACCTTCGAAGGACGAGGAAGCCAGCTTTGACAGGGCATCAACCTGGACATTCTGTTCCCGGGGGATCCTCAAAACAGCCGACTCGTCGAAGGATGACAGTAATCGTTGAACTACAGCTCGGTACCGGACCATTCGATCGTTCCGGGCCTCGTACTCCCCGGTGATCTGGTTGACCACGAGCTGGGAGTCGCTAAAAGCCCTGATCTGTCGGGCGCCGGCCCGATGAGCCAGGGTGAGCCCGGTGATCATGGCCTCGTACTCGGCCTCGTTGTTGGAGGCCGGGAAGTTGAGGCGGAGGCAGTATTGGAGAAGAAAACCATCCGGGCCTCGCAGAATAATGCCAGCTCCGCTACCCGCCTCGCAGGAGGAGCCGTCGTCGTAAACTTCCCACATCTGGTCAGCCTCCTTGCTCGCGGGATGCTCGGAGATGGTGCATTCCGTAATGAATTCTGCAAGCGCCTGCCCCTTGATGGCTGTTCTGGGTTGATAGCTAATGTCATACTGGCTGAGCTCGATCGACCATTTGACGAGTCGACCAGAGCTCTCCGGCTTGTAGAGCACGGCCTTCAAGGGTTGGTCCGTCAGTACTTGGACCGAATGAGATTGAAAATAGGGGTGGAGTTTTCGCGAGGCCATGACCAGGGCGTACGCTACTTTCTCCATCCGAGAGTATCTGGTCTCGGCATCGAGCAGGACCTTGCTGACGTAGTACAGAGGCTTCTGTGACCCCTCCTCCTCCCGAACGAGAATGGCGCTGAGCACCTTCTCCGAGGCTGAAAGGTAGAGCCAGAGTGGCTCTCCTGGTTCGGGTTTACTGAGGAGGGGAGGGTTTGCGAGGTACTCCTTCAATTGGGCGAAGGCCTCTTGCTGTTGGGTACCCCACTCGAACCCTCCGGTGCCGCGCAGGGCTTTGAAGAACGGAAGAGACTTCTCTCTAGACTTGGAGAGGAAACGACCGATAGCCGCTAGTCTCCCCGTCAGCTGCTGGACCTCTTTGATGTTCCTGGGAGGAGCCATGTCTAATATGGCCTAGATCTTCTCGGGGTTCGCCTCGATGCCTCGCTGGCTGACAATGAAGCCAAGAAACTTTCCCGCGGAGACGCCGAAGGCGCATTTGGTCGGATTGAGTCTCATATTATGGGTTCGAAGTACCCCAAAGGCCTCCTCTAGATCGGCGACGTGATCCTCCCCCCGCTGGCTCTTGACGAGCATGTTGTCTATGTACACCTCCATATTGCGCCCGATTTGCTCCTTGAAGACCCGGTTGACGAGTCTCTGATAAGTGGCGCCTGCGTTCTTCAGCCCGAAGGGCATAACCCTGTAACAGTACAGCCCCTGGTCTGTAACGAAGGACATCTTGGCGATGTCGGGAGGGAACATGCGGATCTGGTTGTAGCCTGAAAATGCATCCATGAAGGATAGGAGCTCGTGACCCGATGTTGCATCGATAAGAGCATCGATTCTGGGGAGGGGGAACGGATCCTTCGGGCACGCCTTGTTGAGGTCCGTGAAATCTATACAGATCCTCCAGCTCCCGCTCGCCTTCTTGACCATGACGACGTTCGCCAGCCACTCGGGGTAGCTGACTTCTTGGATGAAGCGTGCGGCCAGGAGCTTGTCGACTTCCGCATTTACCGCCTGCTGTCGCTCCGAAGCGAACTTACGTCGCTTTTGGACAACCGGCTTCGACCCGGAGATCACGCTGAGTTTGTGCATGATGAGATCCTCGGAGATACCGGGCATGTCAGAAGGCCTCCAGGTGAAGAGGTCGACATTGCGGCGAATGCAGGTGCTGAGGTCGGACTTAAGGTGAGGGGTGAGGGAGCGACTTACTCGAAATTGCTTCGACAGATCCCCTGTCTCGAACGAGACATCTTCCAGTTCGTCTGCCGACTCCGACTCTGGCTAGGTCCTCTGGGGCTGCATCTCGACGGCATCGAGGGGAAACACGCCGCTCCCGATTGCTGTCATGTAGCATGAGCAAGCAGCTTCCTGGTTCCCCCGGACTACTCCTACTCCTGTTTTGGTGGGGAACTTCATTTTCTGGTGATAGGCCGAGGGGACAAGCCTGGAGGGAGCATAGGCCCGGGCGACCGAGTATCACATTGTAGGCTGCCTTGACGTTTACCACCATAAAGTCCATGGACTCGGTTCTTCGGTTTGGGGTCGTACCTGCCATGACATTTAGTGTGACGATCCCTTCAATTGTTACAGGGACGCCCGAGAACCCGTGCAAGGTGTACCCTGCTGGCTTCAGCTTGTCGCGGGAGAGCTTTAGGTTCTCGAAGGCTTCGAGAAACAGAATGTTGACCGAGCTCCCGTTGTCCACAAGGATTCGTCGAGCATCAAAATTGGCCATACTAAGGTTGATGACGAGGGCGTCGCAATGGGGGAGTCGCACTCCCTCCAGGTCTTCCCCCGAGAAGGAGACAGGGAGTTGCTGGATCTGAGGGGGGAGAGGACCTTGGACGGCGTTCATATCCCGGATGAACGCCTTGCGGGAAGTGTTCGACTCCCCTCCCATGGGCCCCCCGTGGACGCAGTGCAATATGGCTTGGCCCTCAGGCTCATCAAGCTCCTGCTCTCGTTCGAGGAGCTGCAGGGGAGCTCGAGGAGGCGGCGGAGTCCTCCTGTTCCTCGTGTCCCTCTGCCCCCGAGCTTCCTCTCGCTTGTACTCTCGGAGGTACCCTCGCTGAATAAGGGCCTCGATCTCGTCTTTCAGGGCACGGCAGTGATCCGTGTCGTACCCGTTGTCCCGGTGGAAGCGGCAGTAGAACCACTGATCCCTTTTCTTACTGGTGTTGTTGGACGGACGAGGGGGATACTGGACGAGGTCCCTGTCCTCGATCGCCAAGAGGATGGAGGACACATTCTGGGTTAGCGGGGTATACCTTTCGAAGCGAGAGTCCGGCGGGACCTTCTTCATGGCGCCCGTGTCCCTTGGAGCCTTCTTTGATGGCTCAACTTCTTCGGCCTTCCGCTTTCCTTTTTCGGGGGCCTCCCTGGACTCTTCTGGGTTTAGGTCCTCCTCCGTCCTGATGTATTTCTCAACCCTGTTGAGGAGGTCGGGAAAATCGATGGGGGGCTTCTTCGCCAGAGAGGCTTTCAGCTGTCCGTGACGGACGTTGTGCCGAAATGCCGCGGAGGCGACGCCAGGATCGAGAGAGGAGACCGACCTTGTCTCTGCGGTGAACCTCCGAACGAACACCCTGAGTGATTCCCCCTCCTTCTGCCTGAGTCCAAGCAAAGAAGCACTCGTCCTCTCGGCCTTCCGGCTGGTGACAAAGTGGGCAAGGAAATTGCCCTCCAGCTGGTCGAAAGAGTAAATGGAGTCGGCGGTCAGCTTGGAGAACCATTCACGAGCCGGACCTCGGAGGGTGGCAGGGAAGGCTCGGCATAGCAGGGGATCCGAAGCGCTGTGAATCATTATCAGGGTTTTGAAACCCTCCATGTGATCAGCAGGATCTCCCTCGCCGTCATAGGTCTCGAACTGAGGTGGTCGGAAATTTTGAGGTATTTCCGCTTGGAGGATGAGGGCGGAGAAAGGAGGTCGGACAGGTCTGTACCCCTGAGCCGCTCCAGGACTGCCGTCGCCTATGTGGTCGAGGCGATCCTCCATTTCTTAGAGGCGCCTTAGGAGATCGCCCTCGTACTCTGGTGGGATAGTCAATGGGCGGGACATGCTGGCCTCGGCGTCCGACCTGGTTTGAGAATGGCGGACATCCTCCTGGTGGGGGGCCCCTCGAAGGGCCCCCAGGATCTCCCTCTGGAAGTTCGGAAACTCCTGGTGAGTGACTGGGGCTCCTTCGACCCGGTTCGGTCGGTCCGAAGGTTGCTGTCCGACGCGGCTGAGCGCTGGCCGCCGCCCCTGGGACGGTGGTTTTGGATGGTTCAGGGCCGAGTTGGAAGCGGCCCTTCCGCTGCTGCGGCTAACCTGTCGGTTGATGATTACCCCCCGTAGGTCGGGCTGGGCTGGACGGGAGGCACTCTTCTGCGGTCCCTGGTGGGGAGCCCCGTGATTGGATGCGTGTGTAGAACCCCGTATTTTCAAATATTATTTTTTATATTTGAAAATGAATTTAAATTGATTTTTAGAGATTTAATTAATATTTTCTAAAAGATTTATCTTCATACACGTGCAAAACACGTGCAAATACTTTTATGAGAAGTTTGAAAATTTTAGTTTTCTTTATGAAAAATCATTATTTAATATTTGGGATTTATTTAGTATTTTTCCAGATTTTTCTGAAATTAATTGGAACTATTTGCAATTTTTAAGGGCTAAAATGAAAAATGGGATTTCTGGACGTTTTGAACAGTACCAATTGAGATTTAGAAGTATATTTTCTTTTAAATCCTAATTTAAATGAATTTTGATTGAATTTTCAAGACTATACCTATATATGTGAAATTGTATTTTGGAAAGGATTGTTTTGCAAAAGTATGGGTAAAACCCTAATATTCACTCCCGAATATTTAAGAGAATTTTTCCAGCCGTCATTGCTACAATACACAGAATTTTGAGATTGGTTTTGGAGGAGCAAAAAAGAGTTTTTGAATCTAGCAAAAGGAAGACTTCTTCGTGGACTTTTTCTCAATCTAAAGGTGAGTGACTGTGTTTTGTGTTGTTTGCTTTGTGAGTAATTTAAAATTGTTTTGTTGATTTGATCTATGTATGAGAGTGACATTGTGTGTTTTGTTTTGTTTGTGAATGATATAGATCTTGAAATTGTGGTATGATTCATGTGAATAATGATTGTTGTTTATACCATGTTGTGAATCTACGAATGATTAGTAGATCCTTCTTTATAAAATCGTATTGCTAAAAACATGATTAAGATTTGAGTATGGTTATGTTCGGAGGATGAACACCTGGATCTTACATATTGTAAATCAGATTTTGATTTAGAGTTGCGAAAGATATTTAGTCTTGAGAAACCCTAATAAAAGAATTAGTGATCTAGAACATGAGAACTTGAGTTTTGACATATTTGATGTTTTGAGTAATATACCCATAATGAAGAATCTTTGAGATTTGTCACTTTGCCTGAATACAAACTATCTTCATAAACAATGAATCTTTAGAAAACCCCAGTTTTATTTTTGTGTTCAGACCTAAATTATGAAAACTGTAGGCCGACAGCCGACTGGTCCACCTATCAGTCGACTGGTACGACCATACTGTTGTATCATTAGCCTTTTGAAATTCCGTTCTGGACAACCGACTGAGACCCTTGTCAGTCGACTGGTATACTTAGAACTTCTTTTGTAAAATTATGTCAGTTTCTGGTCTGGACAGTCGACTAGACTCTTAGGCAGTCGACTGGTGTCCTGAGATCTTTATTTTGTAAAAAATTATTTCAGTCCTTTCTGGACAGTCGACCTATAACTTCTTAAGTCGACTGGTATGACTTAGTTTATTTTTGTAAAATTTTGGATATTTGTCCTTCTGGACAGTCGACTTACAACAGTATAAGTCGACTGGTACTGATGGGTTTTTGTAACTTGAGTATTCCTTGAGTGATTAGTTCTCAGACAATTCAGTCTATTCTAAGATATTCAGTTAAGTATTTGATTTAAGACATCCAGTTGAGCCACTTGTTTAGTGGAACTTTGCTTTAGACATTGAGTTGAGTCTCTGGAGGTGTGTGACCCTAGTATACCGGTGTTGAGTTATTTTGTTGAGGCCCATTGAGGCATTTCAGTTATTCAGTTTTGATTTTAGGCCGGTAGGTTACACCACTCTAGGCGATTCGTTGAGTAATTAAGTAACCCAAAGATAATAAGGACAGGCACTAGTGGTGATATGATGAACGGGAACATGAGTTATGCACCTCAGTATGGCTTTAGATGTGGAATTTGATCTCCGGAATTATCCAAGTAACTTTCTTGAGATGTGGGATTTGATCTTCGGAATTATCCAGGTAAATTACCTGAGATATAGGATCTATCTCCGGAATTATCCAAGTGGTTTGCTTGAGATGTGGGATTGATCTCCGGAATTATCAAAGTTGAGGCGACGCACATGTGGTATTCATGTGATGATGTCTCAATATTTAGATGTGGGATGATCTCCGGAATTATCCAAGTAAAATGCCTGAGATGTGGGATCTATCTCCGGAATTATCAAGCATGGGCTAATTCTCACAGTTTGCCTTTATCTCGTAGTAGTCATCGTGATAGGATTAGTTGCATAGCGGGGGATTGAACCCTATGAAGTGAAGACGTTAAGGGCTTGCACCGAACCTATGTAGAATGGGATGCATAGGCTTTGACAAGTATGCATTAGTGAGTCCACATATAGCATTTGTGTTACTTGACTTAGTGGTATGCATGTTGTTTTCCTGTTTTCTACACTTAATACTTGGTTGGTATCACTTGTTGTTACATTTCGTGCTATCTCATATTTTAAGTATTTCGATTCACTATATGTTACTTATGAATCCATGCTTAAGTTTATTTATGCTGTTTGTTGTTGTCACTCACACCATATATGGCTGACCCCTTTAGTTTGGGGGTAAGGGATCATCTCTAGCCTCATATCTTGCAGGTGGTTGCTTAGAGGTGGAGTTTGGATGCTTGAGTTGGTTTTTGAGAAAAAGTGATTTAATAAGAGTTTTGTGTAAAATTGTAATAGCAATTTTGAGATAAATTTGTGTTGTAAATAAAAACAATTATGAGTTGAGTTTGTTTGAATTCCGCTGTGCTATGTAAAAGTTGTTTTAATAAAAGTTGAAAATTTTAGTGGTGTTGGTTGTATTTAATATTATATTGAAGTGGATCGCTGGGAATGTGCCACGTATTTTCTAAGATCTAATTAGAAATTTGGGGCGCTACAGTGTGCTTCGGCGGTGGGACCTGGTGGGGCCAAGTCTTGCCGAGGTGCGGAGGCGGCAGCCTTCTTGGCTTTGGGGGCCATGAGAGTTCGGCTGTCGAGGTACCTTGACGATCGGGCTCGGGTCGGCTTCTGAAGCAGCTTTCCCACAGACGGCGTCAACCTGATGCGGTTTGTTTCTGGGAGACGTGTGGATGCACCAGGTGTGAGTTCTTACTCGATTTGTATTTGAAGGAGGAAGCTACTGATCAGACGACCCTCGGCTGGCCGAGCGGTACCGGTGACAGGCTGGATGCTCGGTTCGGATCAGGGGGCTCGGATCCTAGGTCTGGTGTACCTGCAGACGGTCTAGGAACACCGGGGTTGATTCCGGTGGCAGACCCTCCAACGATCTAGTTAGTCTCTGAGAGAGAGTAGCAGTAACTAGGGGTTTGAGTGGAAAATATTGATTACCTGTAGACAGGGGGAGGGTCTGGTATTTATAGGGGAAGCCAATCGGGTCCAGACCCATTTGGGGCTGGGACGGACTCGGTTACCCGAGTTGCTGAAGCGGTGGAAAACTGGGCGGTATAGGGCTGACGTGGAAGATGCCGGAGCGGTTTCCGGGCTGACGTGGCAGAGCCCCGGGAGGTTTTCCGGTGCTGACGTGGCAGATCTGAAGGATCAGAAAGAGCGCGTATCCTGAGGGGATCCTGTGGCCCAGGATGGGCCACGTTATTCCTGACCCATATCAGTACTCATGACATTTATTTTTTCTTGAGGGAAAAAGTTGTAGTAGTATTGTGATAATTCTATTAGTTCACAGAGAAATTGCCCTAACTAGGAGGTAAATGGAGAAAAAAGATTCATGTGACCAACACTAAAATTTGGTACAGAGAGGCTTAGTTGCTGTACTTTGTTAATGCCATGTGTCTAGATCATGTTTCGTTATCTGCTATCGGTTATCAGTGTTATTGCGTTCATCAGAATAAACTTTTTAAGAATTCACAAATTTGTGCATATGTATAGTTACAGACTTGATATGTATGAAACTA